>APFE031499714.1:19854-35729 GCA_000404065.3 Pinus taeda
TTCTAATTCTAAAACAAAGCCACTACTTAAAGTTAAATAGCATGTTCCTATAGCTTCCACATGCGAGCCCATCTTGTTTCCTGATAAGATGCTTTGCTCACTTCCCACTGGCTTCCTTAGGTTTTGCAAACCCTGCAAGGAATTTGAAATGTGAATTGTTGATCCAGAATCAATACACCAGGTGTTAATATTGACATTAACCATATTAGATTCATAACAAACAAACGAGATTGGATTACCTTTGTCCGCAAGGCGCATTCCTTCTTCATGTGTCCCTTCTTTTTACAGAAGAAACACTTGGAATCCTTCTTGATATCAGCTTGGGGAGGTACTTTACCTTTCCCTTTCTTATTGGCCTGAGATTTGCCCTTTCTGTGCATTGCCAGCATTTCACTTTCTCCCACTTCCATCACCAGTCTCTCTTCCTCTTGAACACACATGGTCATGAGTTCATTAATTAACCATTTATCCTTATGTGCGTTATATGAGATTTTGAAGGGTCCGTTTTGGTGCGGAAGGGTGTTCAGAATGTAGTGCACCAGGAAGGACTCCGATATTTCAACCTCGAGTTTCTTCAATTGAGCCACAGTGTCCCTCATTTGCATGATGTGCTCGCGCACACCTTTCACACTAGTGAGTCTTAGGGATGAGAACTTCATGATTAGGGTGATTGCTAGTGCCTTGTCTGAAGTGACGAATTGATCATCAATGGCTTTCAGCAAGTCTCGAACCTTTTCATGCTTATCAACGGAACCATGAATACCAGCTGAAATTTTAGTCTTAATGAACATCATGCTTAGGTGATTAGATCATTCCCATCGTTCATAAAGCGTGATGTCCGCTGCAGTGCTAGTATTAGTGAGTTCCGGTGGTTCATCTTTCCTAATGGCATAGTCTATGTCCATCCACCCCAAATGAAGGAGAACTCTCTCCTTCCAGACCTTATAGTTATCTCCCTTAAGTTTAGGGATATCACAACGAATTTCAGAGAAATTTGCAGGTTTTACAACTGCATAAAATTAAATATCACATGCTTATGTTAAAATTGAGGCCTAAATAAAATTCCATGCTTTACCAATGTAAATCATGCTTAAAATTGAATCTAATGACATAAAAATTGCCTATGGACTAAATTTTCAATTCAAGCAGATTCAATTATTCTTTATGATATATTTTATCAAATTATTCACTTAATTCATAATTCTAAAGTGTATATTATGATTATCATTTGATATAAATTCTATCTTAGATTTGAATTTATGATAAAACTATTAATTCATAATTCTTGTGGGTAAGTTATGAATATTTTATCTTAATTAATTATATAAATATAATAAAAATTCCTGTGGGATAGAATTTATTATATTTAGTATAATTAATTACAATTAATGTCTAAATATTCTTTACGTGATCCTAATCAATCATAATATTTAATATTATTTAATTAGAGATGTTTTGGCTATTCTCTAATCAAATAAAAATTATATAGGTCACTTAGACATTATTTCTTTTATGCATAAAAATTAACTTGATATGACAATAATTATAAATTGCATAAATAAAACTATAATATTCATGCATAACATTTAACGATGGGTCTTGTATACTCATCCAAAATAGCATATATTAATTAGAGCATAAATAATCAATTCATACAAATTAAATACTAACATAGTTAATAAATTTTGCACAACAATTTCCAAATTGCATATAATTAAACCCAAATAAATACTATAAGCATGTAAAAATAATTGAGCAAAATTTAGACATATTTCCAAATAAATGCCTTAATTCCGAAAATTCTCAAATATGACATTTAGCCAAACAGAGCATGTCTATAAACACCAAGGCTGAGATTACCTGGCTCTGATACCAAATGAAAGCATAATAACGATTCTATAATGCGGAATAAACACTTAAAAGAATCGAAAAAACTTTAATGCCCAAGAAATCATACCTCCAGCCATTGATGCTTGCTCACACTCTGATCTATAATGAAAAACAAGATTGCTAGTAACTTTATCTTTCACGGTAGTTACCCCAATTTATTGTTATACGAGATAATGGAAAACGAAACTTGCATCCAAGGTTTCCCAACCTTCCGTGAGTTTTTGCAGCGGAACTCGGCAGTATATTTACAATTATATCTGGATTCTAGACATATAGAGCTCCATGCATGTCAATGGAATGATATGCTTGACTCAGAATTGCAGACGCCTTTCACACTCTCCACACAAAAATCGTGTGGGGCTGCCCATTGACCTTTAAAAATGATAATGTTGTCGATGTCTTCCTAGTTTTTAATGCAAACAAAAGAAACGATACGGAGAGCTATTTTCACCGTATTATTTGAGATTTTGATCTTCAAGAAACAATGGCCAGCAGTGAAGAGCAGTGGGAGCCGCTCTTGAGGAACGCTGTTAAATATTATGAGAAAGATCCAAGCAGATTGTTTCCAAATCACGTTTGGCACTTCGAAGCTCTGCTCACTCAACTTGATGGTGTAAGTCTGAAGGGGGTTGAGTTAGTAAGCTTGGGGACCAAACAGAAATATATATAGCCAAGCTTCCATCAAGCTTTTGTTGGCTATGTGTCAAGTGTTCCACGGATCACGATAGAGAACTGCAGAGGGAGTAATGGACCACTCCAGAAGCTCCCAATCAAGAAATTAATTAACTGTAGTTGATTTTCGTAATTTAAGGAAATAACTACAGTTGGTTTCCATAATCTAAGGAAATCACTGCAGTTGGTTTCCAGAAATTATTGCAATTGGTTTCCAGAAAGTCGTTGGGAGAGGGAGCTTAACATTCTCCCACTTGGTCCATGCTTCCAATCTTAATGTCTCATCTTAAAACCCATTGATAATCTGTATTAAGTAATAAATACATGAATCATGGTGATAAGTCCTCTAATGATGAGTATTATCTTCTATGTATTACTATGTATTTATTTCTATTAAAAATTATGTGGCAACAATCCTTAATGAATAAACCCTATGTTTATTCTTGGTCCTACACAGATGAATTTTCTCAAATAAAATTAAGGTGCACATAAATATGAGAAAAACATCACAATAATTAAGAATTTCATTAAAATAACATTTTCCATACAATGAGAATCTACATAATGGAACCAAGTCCCATATTCATTACATGATCCTTGAATTTAAACGGTGGCACACCCTTAGTCAAAGGATCAACAATCATCAACTCAGTGTTGACATGCTCAATGACCACTTTCTTTTCTTTAACGCGTTCCCTTATAGCAAAATACTTAATGTCAATGTGTTTATTTCGACTCCTACTTTTATTGTTTTTAGCCATAAAAACAGCAGCTGAATTGTCACAATATATTCTCAGTGGCTTAGAGATAGAATCCATAATTCAAAGCCCAAAAATGAAACTCTTAAGCCATACACCATGTAAAGTATCCTCAAAATAGGAGACGAACTCGGCTTCCATAGTGGAAGTGGCAATCAAGGTCTACTTAGCACTCCTCTATGATACAGCTCCATCGGCCATCATAAAAATGTATCCTAATGTTGATTTGTGTGAATCAACACATCCAGCAAAGTCAGAATCTGAGTAGCTTGTTACTTCCAAATTTTTTGTCCTTCTATACATAAGCATGTAGCTTTTGGTTCCTTGAAGGTACCTCATTACTTTCTTTGCAACTCTCCAGTGCTCTAAACTTGGATCACTCTGATATCGTCCCAACATTCCCACAACAAATGCAATGTCAGGTCTTGTGCAGACTTGAGCATACATTAGGCTTCCGACAACAGAAGCATATGGAATGTTCTTTATTTTTTCCCTTTCAAAGTCGTTCTTCGGGCATTGGTTCAAATTGAACCTATCACTCTTCACAATGGGAGCTACACTTGGTGAACAATCCTTCATCCGAAATATCTCTAAAATTTTATTAATATAGGTTTCCTGTGACAGACCCAAGATGCCTCAAAATCTGTCTCTATGGATCTTAATGCTAATGACATAAGATGCCTCACCCATATCCTTCATATCAAAATTTTTAGAGAGGAATTCTTTCACCTCATGCGGCAAACCCTTATTATTGGTTGCTAGCAAAATGTAATCCACATATAAAACAAGAAAACAAATTTTACTCCCACTAACTTTCAGGTATATACACTGATCCATAATGTTTTCTATAAAACCGAAAGAAGAAATTACATTATGGAATTTCAAATACCATTGGCGAGATGCTTATTTTAAACCATATAAGGATTTCTTGAGCTTGCAAACCAATTGCTTACCATCACTAGAGAGGGATCCTTCAGGATGTTTCATGTAAACCTCCTCCTCTAGATCTCCATTGAGAAATTTTGTTTCCACATCCATTTGTTGCAACTCCAAGTCAAATGGGCTACTAATTCCATAATAACACGCAAGGAATCTTTCTTAGATATAGTAGAGAACGTCTCCATGTAGTCGATTCCTTCTTTCTGAGTGAATCCCTTAGCAACAAGTCTTGCCTTGTATCTCTCAATGTTGCCCAATGAGTCTTTCTTTGTCTTAAATACCCATTTACATCCAATGGCTTTTGCACCATTAGGCAACTCAATAAGATCCCAGACTTCGTTAGTCTTTACAGAATTCATATCTTCCTTCATGTCATCGTACCATAATTCTGATTCTTTGCAACTAATGGCTTGTGAAAAAGACTCAGGATCATTTTCAGATCCAATGATATAGTCAGATTCTTGCAGATACACAACTTAATCATCAGGAATTACTGATCTCTTTGGTCTAGTAGATCTTCTTAATGTTGTACCACCATCTTCCTGAGAAGTATGTTGTTCAACTCGTTGTTCAAAAGTTCTTAGCAACTCTTGAACTACCTGATCTACTGGAATGTTGTCAGTAGCTTTTGGAACTTCAACAATTGGTTGTTCAACACCAGTTTGTACTTGAGGGGTGCTGTAAACAATAACCAATCTATCACTTGAGGTGGAAGGCTGAGATTTTGAATAATTCTTCTCAGAAACTATGTTCCTGGTTTAATTGCTCCCACTGATCAAGTCATTTTCAAGAAACTTTGCATTTCTTGACTCCACAACCCTAGTGTTGTGAGATGGACAATAAATTATGTAACCTTTAGACCTTTCAGCATATCCAATGAAATACCCACTAATGGTCCTTGGGTCCAGCTTCTTCTCTTGTGGATTATATATTCTCACTTCAGACGGGCATCCCCAAACGTGCATATGTCGCAAACTCGGTTTCCAACCTTTCCATAATTCAAATGGAATTTTAGGAACAGCCTTGGTTGGAACTCAGTTTAATATATACACTGTCATCTTAAGTGCTTCAATCCACAAGGATTTAGGAATATTGGAGCTGCTAAGCATACTCCGCACCATGTCCAATAATGTTCGGTTTCTTCTTTCTGCTACACCATTCTAGTCGAGTGAACCAGGCATGGTGTATTGGGAAACAATCCCATGCTCTTGAAGAAATTTTTCAAATGGCCCAGGTGCTTGTCCATGTTCTGTGTATCTACCATAATATTATCCACCTCTATCTAATCTCACAATCTTAATTTGCTTCCCGCATTGTTTCTCCACTTCAGCCTTAAAGATCTTAAAGGCATCTAATGCTTTGCTCTTTTTATGAAGCATGTAGAGATACATATATCGTGAGTAATCATCTATAAAAGAGATGAAGCATCTCTGACCATTGGAGTCCATTTCAGGAATACATATATCAGTATGTATGATCTCTAATATGTCTGAACTCCTATTTGCACCTTTCTTTGACTTTCTGGTCTGCTTTCCCTTTATGCAGTCCACACAAGTCTCAAAATCAGTAAAATCCAGAGTATTAAGTACCCCTTCATTTACCAACCTTTTAATTCTTTCTATGGAGATATGACCTAGTCTCTGGTGCCATAATTTAGAGGAATCTTCATTAATAACACATCTTTTAGTGCCACTGTGAACATGCATTGAATCATAAGTGACATTGTTTTGTAAATTAATGCAATAAAGACCATTAGACAAAATACCATTCCCAACATAATCAGATTTATAAAATAGACTGAAAGATTTTTCTGAAAAGTTTAAGGAATATCCAAAAGGTACAAGCCTTGAAACTGAAATCAAGTTTCTAGAAAAACTTGGAACATAAAAGGTATTTTCTAATTCTAAAACAAAGCCACTACTTAAAGTTAAATAGCATGTTCCTATAGCTTCCACATGCGAGCCCATCTTGTTTCCTAATAAGATGCTTTGCTCACTTCCCACTAGCTTCCTTAGGTTTTGCAAACCCTGCAAGGAATTTGAAATGTGAATTGTTGATCTAGAATCAATCCACCAGGTGTTAATATTGACATTAACCATATTAGATTCTTAACAAACAAATGAGATTGGATTATCTTTGTCCGCAAGCCATTTCTGAAATTTGGTGCATTCCTTCTTGATGTGTCCCTTCTTTTTATAGAAGAAACACTTGGAATGCTTCTTGATATCATCTTGGGGAGGTACTTTACCTTTCCCTTTCTTATTGGCTTGAGATTTTCCCTTTCCATGTGTTTCTAGCATTGCACTTTCTCTCAGTTCCATCACCAGTCTCTCTTCCTCTTGAACACACATGGTCATGAGTTCATTAATTGACCATTTATCCTTATGTGTGTTGTATGAGATTTTGAAGGGTCCGTATTGGAGTGGAAGGGTGTTCAGAATGTAGTGCACCAGGAAAGATTCTGATATTTCAACCTTGAGTTTCTTCAATTGAGCCACAGTGTCTCTCATTTGCATGATGTGCTTGTGCACACCTGTCACACTGGTGAGCCTTAGGGATGAGAACTTCATGATTAGGGTGCTTGCTAGTGCCTTGTCTGAAGTGACGAATTGATCATCAATGGCTTTCAACAAGTCTCGGACCTTTTCATGCTGATCAATGGAACCACGAATACCAGCTGAAATTTTAGTCTTAATGAACATCATGCTTAGGCGATTAGATCATTCACATAGCTCATAAAGTGTGATGTCCGTTGTAGTGCTGGTATTAGTGAGTTCCGGTGGTTCATCTTTCCTAATAGGATAGTCTATGTCCATCCACCCCAAATGAAGGAGAACTCTCTCCTTCCAGACCTTATAGACTTTATCTCCCTTAAGTTCAGGGATATCACAATGAATTTCAGAGAAATTTGCAGGTTGTACAACTGCATAAAATTAAATATCACATGCTTATGTTAAAATTGAGGCCTAAATAAAATTTCATGCTTTACCAATGTAAATCATGCTTAAAATTGAATCTAATGACATAAAAATTGTCTGTGGACTAAATTTTCAATTCAAGCAGATTCAATTTTTCTTTAAGATAGATTTTATCAAATTATTCACTTAATCCATAATTCTAAAGGGTATATTATGATTATCATTTGATATAAATTCTATATTAGATTTGTAATTTATGATAAAACTATTAGTTCATAATTCCTATGGGTAAGTTTTGAATATTTTATCCTAATCAATTATATAAATATAATAAAAAATTCCTGTGGATAAAATTTATTATATTTAGTATAAATTAATTACAATTAATGTCTAAATATGCTTTATGTGATCCTAATCAATCATAATATACAATATTATTTAATTAGAGATGTTGTGGCTATTCTCTAATCAAATAAAAATTATATGAATCACTTAGACAATATTTCTTTTATGCATAAAAATTAATTTGATATGACAATAATTATAAATTGCATAAATAAAACTATAATATTCATGCATAACATTCAACGATGTGTCTCGTATGTTCATCCAAAATAGCATGTATTAATTAGAGCAGAAATAATCAATTCATGCAAATTAAATACTAACATAGTTAATAAATTTTGCACAACAATTTTCCAAATTGCATATAATTAAACCCAAATAAATATTATAAGCATGTAAAAATAATTGAGCAAAATTTAGACATATTTCCAAATAAATGTCTTAATTTAGAAAATTCTCAAATATGACATTTAGCCAAACAAAGCATGTCTATTAACACCAAGGCAGAGATAACCTGGCTCTGATACCAAATGAAAGCATAATAACGATTCTATAATGCGGAATAAACACTTAAAAGAATCGAAAAAACTTTAATGCCCAAGAAATCATACCTCCAACCATTGATGCTTGCTCACACTCTGATCTATAATGTAAAACAAGATTGCCAGTAACTTGATCTTTCACGGTAGTTATCCCAATTTACTGATGTACAAGATAATGGAAAACAAAACTTGCATCCAAGGTTTCCCAACCTTCCGTGAGTTTTTGCAGCAGAACTCAGCAAGATATTTACAATTATATCTGGATTCCAGATATATAGAGCTCCATGCATGTCAATGGAACGAGATGCTTGACTCAGAATTGCGGACGTCTTTCACCCTCTCCACACAAAAATCGCGTGGGGTTACCCATTGGCCTTTAAAAATGACAATGTTGTTGATGTCTTCCTAATTTTTAATGCAAACAAAGGAAACTATATGGAGAGCTATTTTCATTGTATTATTTGAGATTTTGATCTTCAAGAAACAATGGCTAGCAATGAAGAGCAGCGCGAGCCGCTCTTGAGGAAAACTGTTAAATATTATGAGAAAGATCAAGGCAGATTGTTCACGAATCACGTTTGTTACTTCTAAGCTCTGCTCACTCAACTTGATGGTGAAAGGCTGAAGGGGATTGATTTAGTAAGCTTGGGGACCAAACAGAAATATATATAGCCAAGCTTCCATCAAGTTTCTATTGGCTATGTGTCAAGTGTTCCACAAATCATGGTAGAGAACTGCAGAGGGAGTAATGGACCACTCCAGAAGCTCCCAATCAAGAAATTAATTAACTGTTGTTGATTTCCGTAATTTAAGGAAATAACTGTAGTTGGTTTCCATAATCTAAGGAAATGACTATAGTTGGTTTCTAGAAATTACTACAGTTGGTTTCCAGAAAGTCGTTGGGAGAGGGAGCTTAACATTCTCCCACTTGGTCCATGCTTCCAATCTTAATGTCTCATCTTAAAACCCATTTATAATCTATATTAAGTAATAGATACATTAATCATGGCGATAATTCCTCTAATGACGAGTATTATCTTCCATGTATTACTATGTATTTATTTCTATTAAAATTTATGTGGCAACAATCACTTAATGAATAAACTCTATGTTTATTCTTGGTCCTACACAAATGAATTTTCTCAAATCAAATTAAGGGGCACATAAAAATGAGAAAAACATCACAATAATTAAGAATTTCATTAAAATAACATTGTCCATACAATGAGAAACTACATAATGGAACCAAGTCCCATATTCATTACATGATCCTTGAATTTAAACGGTGGCATGCCCTTAGTCAAAGTATCAAAAATCATCAACTCAGTGCTGACGTGCTCAATGACCACTTTCTTTTCTTTTAACATGTTCCCTTATAGCTAAATACTTAATGTCGATGTGTTTATTTCGACTCCCACTTTTGTTGTTTTTAGCCATAAAAACAACAGTTGAATTGTCGCAATGTATTCTCAATGGTTTAGAGATAGAATCCATAATTCTAAGCCCAAAAATGAAACTCTTAAGCCATACACCATATAAAGTAGCCTCAAAACAGGAGATGAACTTGGCTTCCATAGTGGAAGTGGCAATCAAGGTCTGCTTGAAACTCCTCCATGATACAGCTTCAACGGCCATCATAAAAATGTATCCTAATGTTGATTTGCGTGAATCAACACATCCAGCAAAGTCAAAATCTGAGTAGCCTATTACTTCCAAATTGTCCGTCTGTCTATACATAAGCATGTAGTTTTTGGTTCCTTGAGGGTACCTCATTACTTTCTTTGCAGCTCTCCAATGGTCTAAACCTAGATCACTCTGATATCATCCCAACATTGCCACAACAAATGCAATGTCAGGTCTTGTGCAGACTTGAGCATACATCGAGCTTCCTATAGCAGAAGCATATGGAATGTTATTCATTTGTTCCCTTTCAAAGTCGTTCTTAGGCAATTGGTTAAAATTGAACCTATCACCCTTCACAATGGGAGCTACACTTGGTGAACAATCCTTCAACTGAAATCTCTCTAAAATTTTGTTAATATAGGTTTCCTGTGACATACCCAAGATGCCTCGAAATCTGTCTCTATGGATCTTAATGCCAATGACATAAGATGCCTCACCCATATCCTTCATATCGAAATTTTTAGAGAGGAATTGTTTCACCTCATGCGGCAAACGCTTATCATTGGTTGCTAGCAAAATGTCATCCACATATAAAACAAGAAAACAAATTTTACTCCCACTGACTTTCAGGTATATACATTGATCCATAATGTTTTCTACAAAAGCGAAAGAAGAAATTAAATTATGGAATTTCAAATACGATTGGCGGTATGCTTTTTTTAAACCGTATAAGGATTTCTTGAGCTTGCAAACCAATTGCTCACCATCACTAGAGAGGAATCCTTCTGGTTGTTTCATGTAAACCTCCTCCTCTAAATCTCCATTGACAAATGTCGTTTTCACATCCATTTGTTGCAACTCCAAGTCAAAATGGGCTACTAATGCCATAATAACACGCAAGGAATCTTTCCTGGATACAGGATAGAAAGTATCCGTGTAGTCGATCCCTGCTTTCTGAGTGAATCCCTTAGCAACAAGCCTTGCCTTGTATCTCTCAATGTTGCCCAATGAGTCTTTCTCTGTCTTAAAGACCCATTTACATCCAATGGATTTTGCACCATTAGGCAACTCAACAAGATCCCAAACTTCATTACTCTTTATAGAATTCATCTCTTCCTTCATGGAATCGTACCATAATTCTAATTCTTTGCAACTCATGGCTTGTGAAAAAGACTCGAGATCATTTTTTACTCCAATGTTGTAGTCAGATTCTTGCAGATACACAACATAATCATCAGGAATTATTGATCTCTTTGGTCTAGTATATCTTCTTAATGTTGTACCACCATCTTCCTGAGAAGTATGTTGTTCAACTCGTTGTTCAAAAGTTCTTGGCTACTCTTGAACTACCTGATCTACTGGAATATCGTCAGCATCTTGTGGAACTTCAACAATTGGTTGTTCAACACCAATTTGTACTTGAGGGGTGTTGTGAACAATAACCAATCTATCACTTGAGGTGGAAGGTTGAGATTCTGAAATATTCTTCTCAGAAACTATGTTCCTGGTTTGATTGCTCCCACTGATCAAGTCATTTTCAAGTAACTTTTCATTTCGTGATTCCACAATCCTAATGCTGTGAGATGGACAATAAAATATGTAACCTTTAGACCTTTCAGCATATCTAATGAAATACACACTAATGGTCCTTGGGTCCAGCTTCTTCTCTTGTGGATTATATATTCTCACTTCAGATGGGCATCCCCAAACGCGCATATATCGCAAACTCGGTTTCCAGCCTTTCCATAATTCAAATGGCATTTTAGGAATGGCCTTGGTTGGAACTCGGTTTAATATATACACTGTCGTCTTAAGTGCTTCAGTCCATAAGAATTTAGGAAGATTGGAGCTGCTAAGCATACTCTGCACCATTTCCAATAATGTTTGGTTTCTTCTTTCTGCTACACCATTATGGTCAGGTGAACCAGGCATGGTGTATTGGGCAACAATCCCATGCTCTTGAAGAAATTTTGCAAATGGCCCAGGTGCTTGTCCATATTCTTTGTATCTACCATAATATTCTCTACCTCTTTCTGATCTCACAATCTTAATTTTCTTCCTGCATTGTTTCTCTACTTCAACCTTAAAGATCTTAAATGCATCTAATGCTTCACTCTTTTTATGAAACATGTAGAGATACATATATCGTGAGTAATCATCTATAAAAGAGATGAAGTATCTCTGACCATGTGAGTCCATGTCTGGACTACATATATCAGTATGTATGGGCTCTAATATGTCTGAACTCCTATTTGCACCTTTCTTTGACTTTTTGGTCTACTTTCCCTTTATGCAGTCCACACAAGTCTCAAAATCAGTAAAATCCAGAGTATTAAGTGCCCCTTCATTTACCAATCTTTTAATTATTTCTATGGAGATATGACCTAGTCTTTGATGTCATAATTTAGAGGAATCTTCATTAATAACACATCTTTTAGTGCTAGTGTGAACATGCATTGAATCATAAGTGACATTGTTTTGTAAATTAATGCAGTAAAGACCATTAGACAAAATACCATTCCCAACGCAATCAGATTTATAAAATAAACTGAAGGACGTTTGTGAAAAGTTAAAGGAATATCTGAAAGGTACGAGCCTTGAAACTGAAATCAAGTTTCTAGAAAAACTTGGAACATAAAAGGTATTTTCTAATTCCAAAACAAAGCCACTACTTAAAGTTAAATAGCATGTTCCTATAGCTTCCACATGAAAACCCATCTTGTTTCCTGATAAGATGATTTGCTCACTTCCCACTGGCTTCCTTAGGTTTTGCAAACCCTGCAAGGAATTCGAAATGTGAATTGTTGATCCAAAATCAATCCACCTGGTTTTAATATTGACATTAACCATATTAGATTCATAACAAACAAATGAGATTGGACTACCTTTGTCCTCAAGCCATTTTTGAAATTTGGTGCATTCCTTCTTCATGTGTCCCTTCTTTTTACAGAATAAACACTTGGAATCTTTCTTGATATCAGCTTGGGGAGGTACTTTACCTTTCCCTTTCTTATTGGCTTGAGATTTTCCCTTTCCGTGCGTTGCCAGTATTGCACTTTCTCCCAGTTCCATCACCAGTCTCTTTACCTCTTGAACGCACATGATCATGAGCATTAATTGACCTTTTATCCTTACGTGTGTTGTATGAGATTTTGAAGGGTCTGTATCGGGTGCAAGGGTGTTCAGAATGTAGTGCACCAGGAAAGACTCAGATATTTCAACCTCAATTTTCTTCAATTAAGCCACAGTGTCTCTCATTTACATGATGTGCTCGCACACACCTTTCACACTAGTGAGCCTTAGGGATGAGAACTTCATGATTAGGGTGCTTGGTAGTGCCTTGTCTGAAGTGAGGAATTGATCATCAATGGCTTTCAGCAAATCTCAGACCTTTTCATGCTGATCAACGGAACAACGAATACCAGCTAAAATTTTAGTCTTAATGAACATCATGCTTAGGCGATTAGATCATTCCCATTGCTCATAAAGCATGATATTTGCTGCAGTGCTGGTATTAGTGAGTGTCGGTGGTTCATCTTTCCTAATAGCATAGTCTATGTCCATCCACCACAAATGAAGGAGAACTCTCTCCTTCCAGACCTTATAGTTATCTCCCTTAAGTTCAGGGATATCACAACGAATTTCAGAGAAATTTGCAGGTTGTACAACTGCATAAAATTAAATATCACATGCTTATGTTAAAATTGAGGCTTAAATAAAATTTCATGCTTTACCAATGTAAATCATGCTTAAAATGGAATCTAATGACATAAAAATTGTCTGTGGACTAAATTTTCAATTCAAGTAGATTCAATTATTCTTTATGATAGATTTTATCAAATTATTCACTTAATTCATAATTCTAAAGGGTATATTATGATTGTCATTTGATATAAATTGTATCTTAGATTTGAACTTTATGATAAAACTATTAATTCATAATTCCTGTGGGTAAGTTGTGAATATTTTATCATAATTAATTAAAAATCTATGGATAAAATTATTATATTGAGTTAATTAATACAATTAATGTCTAAATATTCTTTATGTGATCCTAATCAATCATAATATATAATATTATTTAATTAGAGATGTTGTGGGTATTCTCTAATAAAATAAAAATTATATGGATCACTTAGACATTATTTCTTTTATGCATAATAATTAGCTTGATATGACAATAATTATAAATTGCATAAATAAAACTATAACATTCATGCATAGCATTCAACGATGGATCTCGTATACTCATCCAAAATAGCATGTATTAATTAGAGCAGAAATAATCAATTCATGCAAATTAAATAATAGCATAGTTAATAAATTTTGCACGACAATTTTCCAAATTGCATATAATTAAACCCAAATAAATATTATAAGCATGTAAAAATAATTGAGCAAAATTTAGACATATTTCCAAATAAATGCCTTAATTCGGAAAATTCTCAAACATGACATTTAGCCAAACAGAGCATGTCTATAAACACCAAGGCATAGATAACTTGGCTCTGATACCAAATGAAAGCATAATAACGATTCTATAATGCAGAATAAACACTTAAAAGAATCTAAAAAAAATTAATGCCCAAGAAATCATACCTCCAGCCATTGATGCTTGCTCACACTCTGATCTATAATGAAAAACAAGATTGCCAGTAACTTGACCTTTCACGGTAGTTACCCCAATTTAATGATGTGCGAGATAATGGAAAACGAAACTTACATCCAAGGTTTCTCAACCTTCCGTGAGTTTTTGCAGTGGAACTCGGCAGGATATTTACAATTATATCTGGATTCTAGATATATAGAGCTTCATGCATGTCAATGGAACAAGATGCTTGACTCGGAATTGTGGGCGCCTTTCACTCTCTCCACACAAAAATCACGTGGGACTGCCCATTGACCTTTAAAAATGACAGTGTTGTCGATGTCTTCCTAGTTTTGAATAGATTCCCATGCCAGACTGACCAGTGAGAAATATGAAGTAGATATCAATCTATTTATACACAGAGACTCCTCGCTCCAGGAACAGTTTAATTATCTGTCCAATAAATGCAGTCATGTCCAGGAATCAATCAAAATCCCGAAGTACATGATGGAGAAAAGGAATGCACCCAGCACCAGTTCTTCAAGTCTCAGGAATGTTGAAGTCGACAGCAAACTAGAAGATTCAACAACACACCAGATCAGCCATATTAGCATAGATTAAAGATGTGTTGCAGATATTGCTTACTTCTGTCTCAATTTGTTAGAATTTTTACTTACTCTTGTTTTCCAAAAGTCAAAAATGACAGAAGCAAAGGGGAATTTTGTCTTCCCAATCATCTCCTAGCTTCACCTTCAGGCTTAAAACTTTGTATCACAGGAGCTCAGTCTCCCAATCTTTTTTTGGAATATAAATAGCAACTGATTATGTGAAAAAAAAAGAATAACATGTTTGATAAAATGATATTTTACAGGAATATGTTTTGTCTTACTGTAATAAGCTGGATTTTTAGCCAAATGAATAGCACTTTGACTATCACAGAAAACTTTTACATTTTTTTTTAAATCTTCCCAACTCACCAAGCAAACCTTTTACCCATATTACCTCTTTGCAAGCATGAGATATATACTTTGCCTCTGTTGTGGATAAAGCAACAATTTGAAGCTTCGACATCCAACTAATAGGACCTCCTGCAAGAGTAAAGGTATATCCAGAAGTGGATCTTCTTTTGTGTAAATCACCTACAAAATCAGAATCAGCATAACCACACACTTCATCACTGAAACCATTAAAAATGATACAATAATTACTTGTGCCTCTAATATATCGAAACACCCATTTCACTACTACCCAATGCTCTTTTCCTTGATTTTCCATGTATCTACTGACAACAAACAATGTAAACTTTGAAACAGGAACTATAAACTCAAAATGGGAACTCTGGCCAAAAACCCGTAAAAACATCAAAAACAGTGCTAAAAACGAAAAGTGTTGATGCTGGAATAACACCTTTTTTTTTCTAGGGTAAATTTTCAACATGTTTTAAAAATGACTATGAAAACCAATTTTTTGTGCAAAAATTGTCCAAAAAACACCCTCAAAACGAAGTGTTGATGTTTGAATAACACTTTTTTTTTTTTTCAATGGTAAATTTTGTGCAAAAAACACCCTCAAAACGAAAAAAGTGTTGATGCTGGGATAA
>APFE031499714.1:36463-66166 GCA_000404065.3 Pinus taeda
TAAAACAACTTGAAAATTCGTTAAGTAAACATAATTTTAAAAAAAAATTAATTAGTTAATTAATTAAAATTGGACATAATAAATTTTAAAATGTGAAAAATAAGTCCTCTAAAAAAAGGTATGTTGCATCAACACGTTTCAAAATCAGCATGAAAATTACTAACGTTTAAAAATAAATATTTATATTTGATACATAAGAATATTTAAAGTGTCAAAAATATGCTCCCAAAAAAAAAGAAGTGTATTCTGCATCACCACTTTTCAAAATCAGGTCACGTTTTTACTACCCCTACGAAATGGGTAATCGTATCAGTTATTTAAAGTGCCAAAAACTATGCTCTAAAAAAAATATGTGTTCTTCATCGCCCCTTTTCAAAATCGGGTCAATTTTTTGCTATCTCTACGAAACGGGTAACAGTGTCAGTTCCCGTTTCAAAGTTTATGTTGTTAACACCAACTGCATGTGAAATATCTGGCCTTGTACATACCATCACATACATCAAACATCCTACTGCATTAGCATATGGTACACGAGACACATAATCCTTTTCTTCATCTTTGCTAGGACTCAAACCTGAAGAAAGCTTAAAATGAGAAGCTAAAGGGATGTTAACTAGTTTCACATTGTCCATACTAAATCTTTGAAGCATTTTCTCCATATACTTCTCTTGTGATAACCACAGCTTGCCATTTTTCCTGTCTCTGTGTATCTCTATGCCCAAAATTTATCTTGTTGCTCCTAGATCTTTCATATCAAACATCCTAGCCAACTGAGCCTTTAATATGTTAATTTCAACTATGCTTCTGCTTGCTACAAGCATATCATCAACATATAGCACCAAAATTATGAATATATCATTTTCTAATTTTTTAAAGTAAATGTAATGATCATACTCACTTCTGGCAAATTTTTGGCTCACCATGAAAGAATCAAACTTCTTGTACCAGTGCCTAGGACTCTGCTTCAGGCCATACAATAATTTCTTGAACTTGCAAACAAATTTCTTCTTGTGATTTTGAACCATTCCTTCTAGTTATTCCATGAAAATATCTTCATTTAAATCTCCATGTAAAAATGTTGTTTTAATATCTAACTGTTCTAACTCCATATTATGTAAAGCAACTAGTGATAATACATTCTAAGTGAAACAAGTTTTACAACTAGAGAAAATATCTCATGAAAGTCAATACCTGCTTTATGAGAAAATCCTTTTGCAACCAATCTTGCCTTGTACTTCACAACTGTGTTATCAACTCCTTCTTCAATTTGTATATCCATTTTCTGCCAACTACCTTTCTATTCTCAGGAAGTTCCACCAGATCCCATGTTTTGTTCTTTTTCAAAGAATCCACTTCTTCCTTCATGGCTTGTTTCCATTTGTCACTATTGATTGATTCCAACGCTCCCTGATAACAACTTGGTTCCCCTTCATTAGAAATCAAAGCAACAGAAGTGACAAAATCTTCATATTTTTTAGGAAGTGACTTGATCTGTGTAGATCTTCGTAGAGTTTGTTGTGGCATTTCCTTTCTTTCTTGAGGGGTTTCTGTATGTTCATATTCCTGAGGAGTTTCTAGAAACTCCTCATCATGAACGTCCTCATGATTCGTCCTCATTAATGATTGTATATCAAATTGAACTTGCTGTGATTGTGGTACATAATCCTATTTCATATCATTCTTTACATCTGATTTTGAGAAAGAAAATTCATCAAATATTACATCTCTGTTTATGATGATATTGTGGGAAATAGGATTCCACAATCTATATCTGTTGATTCCATCACCATATCCAACAAAGATCAGTTTTCTTGAGTTAAGATCTGACTTGGAACACTGTTTTTTCGGAATTAATGCATAAGCATCACAACCAAATAATATAAGATTAGAATAATCACATGGTTGATCTGTCCATACTTCTTCTGGAATTTTGCAATTTATCGCAGTTGATGGTGATCGATTAACTAGGTAACATGTTGTTGGCAATGCTTCCCCCCACAACTCTTGCGGCAACTTTGCATTACTTATCATGCTTCTTGTTCTCTCAAGGAGAGTCCTGTTCATGCGTTCAGCAACACCGTTTTGCTGCAGAGTATAGACATTTTTCCTATGTCTCTCAATCCCATTATTTTTACAATAATCATCAAACTCCTTTGAAGTAAATTTTGTTCCATTATCTGTTCTAAGACATTTAATGGACCTGCCAGTATTCTTTTCAACCAGAGCTCTAAAATGCTTAAATACATTGAAAACATCAGCTTTTCTCTTTAATAAGTAGATCCAAACTTTTCTAGAGTAATCATTTATAAAACTGACGAAATATGATGATCCTCCATAAGAGGGTTTAGGGGATGGTCCCCAAAGATCGGAATGAATATAGTCCAGGATACCTTTATTGATATGTTTACGAGTTTTGAATGTTTGTCTAGATTGTTTACCAAAAATACAATGTTCACAGAACTTCAAATCTATAGATTTCAACCTAGGAAGTAAGTCTCAATCAGCAAGTACCTTCATTCCTTTTTCCCTTATATGACCCAATCGTTGATGTCATAAACGAGTGGAATCCCCTTCATCCTTTGTTGCTATTGTTGCATGATCAATATTTGTTCTCCCTTGAAGTCTATATAGGTTCCCAATTCTATCTACTTTCATAACAATCAAGATACCTTTCGATATCTTCAAAACTCCACCTTGAACTATACCTTTATATCCTAAAGAATCCAAAAATCCCAAAGATATCAAATTTCTTCTAAGATCAGGTACATGTCTTACTTCTGTCAGTTTCCTAACAAACCCATCAAACATTTTAATTCTGATACTCCTTATCCCAACAATGTTACATGAAATATCATTTCCCATATAAACTACCCTGTCATCTATAGGTTGGTATGAGGAGAACCAACTGCTATGGATACACATGTGATGAGATGCTCTAGAATCAATTAACCAATCATAAGGGTATTGTGTACCAATAAATGTAGCCAATAACTCATCAATCATACCTGAATATTTCTCAGCAATATTTTCCTCCTTGGTAGAGTCCTCCTCCTTAGACGCTTGCTTTCGCTTCCAGCAGTCTTTCTTGAGATGCCCCGATTTATTGCAGTACCAGCACTTCAATTTACTCTTACTCCCTTTCGATTTTGACCTGGATTTTCCCCTTGTATAATCTCCTCTTTCACTAGTTCTTCCCCTAGCCACCATAATTTCTGATGTCGAGGTATCAAGACTCGGTTTTTTTTAGTTTCCTCAGAAATCAAGGCTCCCACGACATCATCAAAAGAAATAGTTTCAGTAGAACTAAAATTAATAGAGGTTACAAAATAGTCCCAAGACTCAGGCAAAGTACATAACAATGTAACTGCCTTATCTTCTTCTTTGAGTTTATCACCCAAGCTAGTCAATTTGCAAATTAGAGAATTGAATATATTAAGACGTTCTGAAATTTTCATACCTTCCTTCATATGTAGGGTATATAGCTGCCGCTTCAGGAAAATTATGTTTTTCAAGGACTTTGTCATGTACAGACTTTCTAGCTTCATCCAAAGTCTTGTTGTTGTAGTTTCTGACACAATATTAAACAGAATATCATCTGTCAGGCATAGACGGATAGTATTGAGGGCTTTCTCATCCATTTCTTCTCAGTCTTCTTCTGACATATCCTCATGATTCTTTATCTTCCCATTCAAAGCTTTTGCAAGACCATTCTGGACGGGTATATCCGGCATCTTGACCTTCCATAACTCAAATTTATTACTCCCATTGAATATCTCAATTTCAAATTCCGCACTCTGTGCTTTCACCATTTTCCTTTAGTATGTGGCCACCTGCGCAGATACAGAATACCTTTAGAATTTGCACCCACTTTCATAGTGTTTTTCTTTGTGGCTTCTAAACCTTGCTCTGATGCCATTTGTTAAATCTTTTAACCACAAAATCAACCAATATACAGCAGAAATTATAGATAAATACACATACTAACTGTAAGATGGAAAACACATAATATCAACATAGATATTTCACGTGGTTCACTCAAATTTGCGCTACATCCACCAAGCAATGGTATTGGTTCTTCTTTTTGTTCAGGAAATTGGAAATTACAACCGTCTTGCAGGCTTACAACCCTCTTGACACACCTTTAGCAAAAAAATCATTTCACCCAGGTATATATGGCCTCTATTCAATCGTTTACAAAACTGAATAGTAAATGCTCTCCTATCGATACTCCAACTGAATTGACACATACACAATTGAATCCAGATAGATAGGATCTTAATTTAAATGACTAAAGCAAGAATTTATTTAGGAGTTTGTTGTCACACTTTTCAAAAGAGGCCTTCTTTACAAAGGCCACAATTTTGACATCGGAATTTTTTTTAATTTGATTATTGAATTTTTCAATAGTTATTTGATAGCGGAAATAGATTTATTCATCACTAAAAACTTCTAAAAAAATTAAAATCTTGAAACTTTGATCACTGTAATCAAAATTTCAATAATCTATAACCAAAATTTCCCAAAAAATTTTATCGAAATCACCTCAAAATTTCCACCCCTTTTACCATTACGGAACATGTTCTCTCTCTAACGCAAAAAAACGTAACGCTATCACCAGACCTCCCGTCCCCTTCTGTCTCGTCTCCATGCAACGCAATTATGGTGTCCTCCGCTCCCGCCGCCTCTCTCCCGTTCGGCGAAGTCGCCATGCAACGCAATTATGCCATCCCTCGGCCTCGCCGCCTCTATATTTGCCACCCGTATTTGCGGTTAGTCAAAAATGATCTGAGCATTTGCGACTAACGAGGTATGTAACGGTACAAGTGGGCGTCCATTTATTGCGAGGTCAACTGATTATAGTTAGTTGGAGTTTTCTATAATGCGACTTTTTGGAGATTCCGGTGACGGAATCCGGCGGAAGAAATGAGGTTGAATCTTGATTTTTAGCAGTTAAAATGGTTTTTTAACTGCATATTTGGATTAGCGCCCTGAAACACCCTGAGAGCCATTGATTGTGCAGAAACTAGCTATCAAACTTGGGATTCCAATGAATTGCTGCCGGATTTTGACCGGAAAAACTTTCAAAAAGTCTCGTTATACACTACTGCTAGTTATATTGTTTCTATAATAATTGTTCTTTGCGTGACGAGGTATCCTGTATTCTTAATCAAATCAATCTGTTCATTAACTCATTTGAATAAATTATGTAAATGTGATCACGATTAAATATTATTTGAACCTTAAAAATTACAAAATGCTATCTTTTATTTATAGAATTTTGAAATGTAAAATCGGTGTATTTATTTTATAGCAGAATCAGCCATAAAAGTTAAAACTATATCTTTATTTCCATACATTATTATTCTAGCAGTAGTCTATAACCTCAAAAATCAAGATTTAACCTCATTTCTTCCGTCGGATTCCGTCACCGGAATCTCCAAAAAATCGCATTATAGACAACTCCATTATTCTATATCAGAGAAAATGACATAAACTGTAAAAACATTGCTAATAAACTATCAAACTAATATTCATAAAAAAATAGAGTATTGGCAAAGTAACTGGAAAATAAAACATTTTTATTTCAGAGGATAAGTTCATGAATATGGAAAAAATCAATTTAGTGGGATCTCATCATTTTAATGAATCCCAAATCGGTAGACCTGTGCGTTAATAATTTTGAACTTTTTATTGGACAAAATTACATCAACATGTAGAAGATTTGTTTATTTTGGGTGACAAGATGATTTGGAGTTATTTTCGATTCGAAAAGATTCACCCCATGAAAGATTTGATTTCTTTTTTGTTTTACATAAACATATTTGTCTTTTTATTTATTTATTTCACAAGATTATATTCAACGTGCTAAGGATTGATTTGGGTTTTGTTTGTAGGTTAATTTGCAGATTTTACATACCAAAATCCAATATAAAATTACAAAAAAACCTATATAATTGTAAGTTTTCATAATTCAAGCTGAATTTTTAATTTAATAAAAAAATTTAAAAACTAATAATATTTTTTTGAATGGATAAAAAAGTATAGTGCTTTGCCTTAGTTTACTATTAAGGAAGTTAAACGAAGGGAAAAAATTGAATTGATAACCAGTAGAAAAATTTTGAGAAAATACTTACTTAATCATTGTTTCCAATATAAATTTGTCTCAGGTGTGTTGGCGATCTAGTGCCTCTCGAACGAACTCTTTGTAAGAGCACTCTGGATCATAGTAACATCAAGTGGAGTGGTCATTACATCCCAAATAAAACTCAGATTCTTGGAACAGGTGACTGCCCCTTTAACAAAATGACAGCATGGGTTTTATACTTCATTGATCGTTTGCCATATTTTCTACATTGTTTTCCCTCTATACCAAGGAAGTCGAAATCATTTTCAGTGATGAGCACAACAACTATATCTTCACTCTGCAGTTGCGATGTCACTTTCCACCTGTAGGATGTTGAAAAAATTCACAGCTTATTTCCACAGAGATACACTACCCAAATATGAAGACAGTGACTCAACCTTCAAGAATGAGATCTCACATACCCATTTAGCCATACATCGCAATCTGAATGTAAGAAATCGCATTCCAGGAATAAGAAGTGATTGGCACACTGATCAGAGTGAGTATAAGCTTGAGATGTAGAGATAACACACCCAAGAAAGAGAAGATACAACTTGTCCTTGCCCAGAAAGCCTCCACGTGGCACGAACTGAGATAGCTTGAAAACTCAATCCAAGGTAGTAGGATAATGTTAAACTCATCCTACACAAAGAGATTTGTACCTTTCATCTACGAATAACTTTGAATTTGACTTCACCATTCAGCGTAATACACAGTCGCTTTAACAAATTCCAACACTCAATCAAATGCATCACTTCAAAATTATGGAGGGGTTCCACGCATAAGAGATTAATTCAATGGGGACATCAATGTTCAATCAGTTGATTGAAAGAGATCCCACAACTCATGTGCTTCTCACCAAAGTCAACCACCAGAGATGACCAGGCTTCTGCTGCGAAGCATTCTTCAACCATTTCATTATTCTTCTGTGCATTGAAAACTGGGTTGTCATTATAGTGGAAAAATAGTGTGGTATCACTTTGAAGAGTATTTTTTTCGCGTCAAAAGCAATGTCTCGAGCTCCAACATTTACTCTAGCATTACAAAAAATTACTTCCAGTTCTAACGTAAGAAATTAACGCGAGGCAAGGTATTAACTGTTGATGGCACCTCCACTCCTCAAATTGAGGACATCAACAATGTCAATAGGGACAAAGATTATGAGATGCACCCTTAATGTTTTAATGAGGGAGACAGAAGCTACGACTGATGGGATTTGAGTAATATCATCATCGTGCAACAGCATGTCAACTGATCTAGAGAGGTTCTTCAATGCTTCGACTTACTCTTACATGTGTGACATGAAGGCCAAGATTCAAAATTTTATATTGACACTTTGCAGGGGTCCCTACGAGTAGCTCTCCTTTTTTATGGAAGGCAACCACTGATGGTGTTATACCAGAGCCTTCAGAGTTTTAAATCACATTTGGATTCTCCTCTCCATGACAGTTGCGCACAAGTTTGTGGTGCCAAGATCAATTCTAAAGGCATCGCTTCTATCTCCCTTCAAACTGTAAGCCCTTGCTCCAACATTTCGTCTACGAGAAATATGGAATGATTCACACGAGACTCTGTAATGCACAACCTCATATTTCACATGGAATGTGGAAGGTAAAACCGTGAATACCTTTTCTATTAAAAAATGATACGCATTTATAATACATGGGAGTGACCATTGGATTCCATATTCCAAGGTCTCTTGGACTCCCTTTGATTATTTATCTTCCACACCATAACCCTTAGAGGATTAGGTGTCCAACAATTTCAGCCTTTCAAAGCTAGTACAGTTTCCATTGCATTTGTGGAAACAGTTCAAAATTTACATGGAAAACCAAATGTTATTGTAAGTGATATAGATCTCATTTTCATTGGAAATTTTTGAACAAAAGTATTTTCTTGTCTTGGTACTCAATTGGCTCATATTTCATCTTATCATCCTCAATCCAATGGGAAAACTAAAATAGTGAAAAAATGTTTGGAATAATATATTCATTACTTTGTATATGATAAACAAACACGGTGGATTGAGCTGTTACCTCTATTAGAATGGCATTATAACAATTCTTTCCATATTGCAACAAAATTGACTCCATTTATGTCTCTTTATGGATATCATCCACAATCCATCACATCATCTTTTAGAGACAATTTTAAGGTTCAAGCAATGGAATATCACATTGGGCATCAACAATAATTTCTCCAACTCTTAAAGGATAACCAACTCTGGCGCAGAATCGAATGAAACAAAAAGTAGATCGGCATCAGAGTGGAAGAATTTTTCATGTGGGTGATTAGGTATTTTTACTGATATAACCATACAAACAAATGTCCCTCAAGCAGGCTAATAAGTATAATAAATTATCACCCAATTACTATGGCCCTACAAGGTGTTGCAAAAGATTGGTACTATGGCATACAAATTGGAGTTGTATGCATCTTCACGAGTACACCTAGTTTTCCATGTTTCATACTTAAAGAAGGTTATAGGTGACAAGCTCCCAATTCAAACTATATATACAAAACTTGATGAGGAAGGAAAAATCACAGTGGAGTCTAAAGTAATCACAAAAACAAGAATCCAATAGCTATGAAATAAATCAATTTCATAGTATATCATTAAGTGGAAGAACTTACATGTCCAAGACTCCACATTGGAGGATAAGTATTTTACTTAGAAGCATCCAAAATTACTTAAGTGTTGAGGACAACACTTTTTTGAAGGAGAGGAGCATGTTAGGTCCATATAATACTAGTGTATCCCCCATATTGTTATTGGTGTGCCCCACATAAGCCCAATATTGTTATTATTGTGTGCCCTTACATTATTATTATTATGTAGGCCCTAATTATATTTTGACCCCTTAGACTCCTCTATATACCAAGGATATCTTGGCATTTGAATCATCCAAGAATTGTTCATTTATGTAAAAGGAGGTTTCGCCCTCGAAGTGGTTTATTAACAAGTTGTCGATCTATCTTTTCTTATGTTTTTGTGTTATTTTGATATAGATACATAACAAAAGAAAAATTAAATTGTAGTAAAAGTAAACATGCTCTTTCAAAAACGAAGGGGTGGAATGAAGTATGTCGTATAATATAAATTTATTGATGTTTTTATTGTTGGAATGTTTAACCAGAATAAAATATAAGCATGAATTTCATTTTCATTAAAGATTATATCAATATAAATACAATATTTTGACCATTGGATTCAACTTTGGAGGTCTCTTGGACTCCCTGTGATGATTCACATTCCACGCCATAACCCCAGCAAATTAGGTGTCCAATGTTCCCTTTAATATGAAGGGTTATATATGAGTCCAAGAAGAGAGTTGAAATACAAAAATGCATGGTATCCAATGGTTGGGTGTGCTCTCTAAAAAGGTGGTTTAAGGAAGACCACAAACCAAATGAGGTAGAAGAACTTGAGGTTTCTATCAGTGGTGGTTTAAGGAAGACCACAAACCAAATGAGGTAGAAGAACTTGAGGTTTCTATCGATGGTGGTTTAAGTCTAGCCACCAATTATGGAACTAAAGCTTGAAGAAGTTCTGGGAAAGGTAGAAGAACTAGAGGTCTCTACTAGTGATGGTTTAAGGATGACCACCAACTCTAAAACTAATGCTCAAATCAATTCCTAGAACAATTCCAAATCTAGCTAGAAGCTAAAGTCTTCTACAAAGTGGAAGTAATCCCTAATGTTGTTTTAAAGTTGACCATAAAATGATGTAGAAAAAAATAAATTCTTTTTTTGGTGATGTTTCGAGGTAGGCCCACCATTCATAACATGCTCATGGATCATGAATCTATCTCTGGCTACGACTCTGAATTTGGCTATGGATAACTTTGGTTGTAGGCTTTAGTAGCATGCTTTAGTTCAGGTTGTGGCTTAGGCTCACTTAATATATCTTCGAGTCTAGTAGCTAACCATCAATTTCTACCCCTTCCCCCCCCTCCCCCCCCCCCCCACAACTCTGAATTGGCTATGGCTAACTTTGGATGTAGGCTTTAGTAGCATGCTTTAGTTCAGGTTGTGGCTTAGGCTCACTTAATATATCTTTGATTCTAGTAGCTAACCATCAATTCCCACCCCCCGCAATCAAATAAAAGGTGAGAATATGAATACATCTCCACTGCAAGATGTGTCAATACCCTAAAAAATTCTATGGTATGACTAATATATCTTCTTGGTTGTTGAAAACCATTGTGGAGAAGTGATTCATCCAAGGGGAATCTTTTCTCTTACACAAGTCTTATGTCTACAAAATATGTCTAAATGATGAGTGTGTTTTCCATGATTCTTACAAGGGTGAAGGTACAAACGTTGATCTTTCTCATGGCCAACCTAGTCACAATGTTGGCATCTAACACTCTAATGTGGATGTGGAAATGGAGTAGGATGTGGAACAAGTGAATATGAATCATACTAAAGAGACATAGCGCTATGAAACTAGATTGGATTAGAATACTTTGGAATTTGAGAGAACACATCCCTGTCACATCAAAGACTGATTTTTTCTTTTTGATGATAAGTTCTTCCCAAGGTCTCATGATAGTCTTGGGAAGTGCAACTTGAACCTACAAATTTTCATGCTCTTGAAATGGCCTCACTTATCTGATTAATTTATGGTTTTTTACGGTAATCAACTTCAAACAAAGAATTGTTTTGAACAAAAACTAGTGCAGAATAATGACTCTTCTATTGCATCTCATGTTGTTGTAGTTGTGACTCAAGTTGGAGAAACTCAATCTTCTCTTGTGCATGTTGTAGAAATATTCTAATATCAACAAGAAAGGCTTTGTTGATTTTCATTGTGTCATCAGCAATAGATAGTATCAGAAAATTCAATAACTCTGATACTCCATCAAGTCTATCCATTTTCTAAAAGCATAAAAAACACTTGTGATCAGCTTTGAAAGGATGTCGACTTCCACTGAAAATGCACCCATTTACAATGCAATCTAAAAAAATACTCTTGTTTCTTTTATAATGATTTAGTTTAGTTATAGAGGTGGCTATACATAAAATCCCATTCTTTCTTTCTCTTTGTTTTAGGTGATATTGAGAATGGCTTGCCTATTGGTGGTAACAATAAGTCAAAGCCAAATTTATCACATTCCAATACTAATGGAAATGCATAGAATGAATAAAATGTGACATCCACCAATAGAGTGAATATTGCGTAGAAAATTAGGGTTTGCCTTCCAGTGAACAAGAAGTGGTTGTGCCTTGAAAGAAAGGAAATTGTTGTTTTTCTTTTTTATTGGAATGTGAAGTGGATTAATTTATGGATTTTCTTCTATGATGAGAGAAAAAAAAATAAATAAATAAATAAAAATTAATAATAAAATAAAAATTAAAAAATAAATGTATGTTGATTATTGTGCTAGAACTTCACTAAATTACTCAGTTGATAACAATAGTAGAATTCTGACATATCAATCATGTACTAAAATAATTAGGTCTCCTCCCACAACTCGCAACAATTTTGTCATGGAACACTTTTGAGGAAGCTTAAGAAAGAATTAATGGACAAAATCTTGATGAATCTATAGACATAATGCAATGCATGAAAACAATGAAACAAAGACGACAGTAATATCATAGAAGAATGGGTGTCATGTTGATAACCTCACCACAACCTGAAAGTGTCATGTATGAATTATTCACCACCAATAATAAGATGGGTTCTAGGACATCCACTTTTCCATTGTATTACTTGTAGGTTCAGGAAATTAGAATGACCTTTTTGTTCTAAAATTGAACTAGTTTGAGCTCATTCCACTCAGAGAATATTCACATTTTCCCATTTATAGGATAGAGTATGCAAGTATTTTAAAAATCAAAATAATTACTCTTGATTCTAGAAATTGATGATGTTGATAAGCGCATCCTAAATGATGATAACCATATTGGTCATCCATAATGCATCCATGTAAGTGTCCTTGATCCTTAGTCTTGGCCTAGAAACACTTCTAGAGCCTACATGTTTCCCTTGATTACCTCAACACCACGAAAATTCATTAAATCACTAGTGAAAGCATCTTGTTGGTGACATTATTTTAGACAACAAGCATTAGACGGTTGAAGTTGAGTCTTCTCAACATAATCGATATTATTGTGGCATTTCTCTAGATAGAACTCCTTGAGTGATGACCCCCACAAGGTTACCTCCATCAGAAATTTATGTGTCGAAATGGATCATTTTTTAAATCCAAATCAACAAATACGGCTTGAGTCAATAATTATTCTCCATTAAGATTCGTTATTGTAGCCTAAATATATTTAAATGTTTCATACTCAATTAAGGCAAAGCCCTTCATGAAAACATTTCTATGATTTAAATATATGTGCACATTTTTAATTTCCCCAAACATGAAAGTGTGGTGTTACACAGTCTACACCATTCAATGATAGTTCAGAGGTGCATTTAGTGAAGGTGATAAGACTCATGCAAGAGCAAAAATCTACCTTGGATGGATCATGTCTTGGTAATGGTACCATGTTCTACTCTGATACCATGTTGAACACACACAAGTTAATAGACAAAAATTGATAAATCATGTGATTCATTCTATTCACAAAGATGTACATATTAACAAATTTTCATTGTCTCTTTGGTACTCTAAATTTAACCAAATTATCATCATCTAAGAGCTGATAAAATGGAGTTAACTCTATTAGGTCTGTTTAGTGAAGAAAGCACGCATCTTGATCTTCATTTTTGGCTGACAATGAAACACCATTACAAATTGTCAAAAAATTAAACAAATACCCTACCCAAAAATTGTAACTTTAAATCCAGGGCATGGGGCATATTGTATGAAGGATTTTTGGTGTTATAGGCCTAGTAAGTGGATTTGATCCTCATCCACCACCTTCATATAATAGCTACAAGATTTTCCACAACTAGGCACTAACGAATTTACCATGGAATGAGTTGTTGAGCGATGAATTTGCAGTCATATTGGTGGTAAATAATTCAATCTCAAGTCTGGGGTGCCTAAAACCCATGAACAACATAGAAGAGACGTAAGGTTTCAAACGGGCACACGGATAGTGTTCGGAATACTAAGAGAGGGGTGAATCAGTATTTCCTTAATTAGTATTTATAAACTTTCATAGCATCAACAATGAACATAAAACATCAACAACAATGGACCAAAAATTTTAGGTGGAAACTCTTCCCGAAGAAAAACCATTGAACACTTCTTTAATAATTTATTAGTACATCGATGTTTCGGCTCCAACTAAAATGGAAACCCAACTCCCTAGTACTCTAGAAAAGTTCTCTAGTTTTATCAGAGAGCTCCAACTCCTGAAAGGATGCTCCTCACATGCTCCTACAGCTTGTTTTACCAACACCCACTAGAAGGACGTTGCAACGCCCGGCAAGCTCCAACTTACCCTAGCACCACCTTGCCAACCTAGAGTATTTTTAGGCTATAAGTTGAAGGTGACTTCAACCACCTACCCAGCACCACCCAACCACCCTAAAAATGAAAATAAAATTTGACAACTATTGTGGGTTCCCGTACCAAGGACAATGACCCACTTACAATGAGTAGATTCTAGCAAGTTGGTGTGGGCTCTTGTATTAGGGACAATGACTTGCTTACAACAAGTATAAATACAATAATGAAATCAAACAAACCCTTACTTTAAAAACCATACTGCAATAATGAAATAAAACCTCAATGATGAGAGAGTGTAACCCTTGTCATTACACTATTGTTAGGTGACATATGAAGAATCCCTTACTATTGCATAATGATTAGCCAACCAAAAACCCTTACTGTCTGCTAAAGATAATAGATAATTGCTACAAATATGACAATGAAGACATTCTTGTAGAAAAATGATGATATAGCCTAAATTGCTTACTTTTGAATATATGAAAACCCAAACCACTGAATTCTTCAATAATATAGAAACCCTTATTGTTCATAGTTAACCCTTAATTCCAAACTAAGGTAGCAACAATAAATATTTATACAAGTTCATAACTTTAATATACTAGAAGGTGAATTTTAGAATTGTATGTTCACACCTTTGTTCTCGATTGTAGAAAATACATATTTAGAAGAGATTAAAACAAGAGCAATGTATGTATTGGTTGCAATACTTTATCAACTGCATGAGTTTGACATAGCTCTGTCTACTCATAAATTTACCTTAATTTGTTGCCTTGGAAATAAATTTTCATTGTGTATTGAGGAACAAAAATATAATGCACGAACCTCGGACTTGTTGCTATAGTCGCCTTCACTTCCTTTTGGTAGGTACAAGAAGAAATATATGTATTCAGGACACATCACTGAAAATGAGGGACTAGGCCAAAAACAATTTACAACAGAAGTTGTAATCATCCTTCGTTTGATCCTTTGGATTGGAGTAAACACATCATTCTCGGTATGGGACTATTACAATACCTTTACAACATCAATCTCAATCATTATTGTATTCACAAGTCCACAAGGTGACTATTTAAGCCTTTATGCTTAAAATGATCCAGATTCAAGAGGAAATGTAGGCCTAAAAGTAAAGGCATCAATCAACTTTGAATATTTCAGGATGCCATAGGTCTAGATCGTGAATTAGTGGTCTTCTTTTCCTTTAGATAGTCTCATATTTAAATGCAGCAGGTCCACGAGTGTTTTTAACCCTTAGAAATAATGTTTTAATTTGTTTCAACAAACTTTAATTACTCTTCTTCAAAATAGAGCTAGGCCATAGGATGATGAAGTCAAAAGGCCACAAAGATAGGTCAATTTGGAGCCACAGAGATCCACATTCTAGAATTCATATGTTTTTCCCTTAAGGAGGGCTAAAAGCTACAGAAGATAGTAGCATTAGGTCACTTCAATCCTTTAACCAAGTTGTCTTCAATCCTTGCAAAAAAAAACCAAGCGAAACCCACAGAGATACACCGTGAACCCACTGAAACTTCATGTTTGATAAGAACTTTCACTCAAAATTTTATTCCCTAGAGAGGGTCAAGACTTGCATCGAACCTTCAACGAATCCCAAGTGCCCAAAACAAGAAAAATGAACTTTCTACAATGCCTCTTGTCTAATCTTCAAGACACCACAAGGCCAAAAATATTTAGAGAACTCGTACATGATGATAGGCATTTTAATTGATGCCTAGGAGATGTGTTGAGCCTTTATATAGTAATTGGAGATCTCGAATTAGGGTAGCTGACCTATTAAATTTTAGGAAGGAAAACCACATTAAAATTTGAATTTTAAATTTTGCAGCCCAAAGATGAGGTCACTTGGCTTTTGGGATAAACTTTTAAATTTTTTTTTTGAAATTAAACACACATTTTAAATTAAAAATAATATTTGAAGCCCTCCATAAGATACTTTAGCGATAAACCTTGATGAAAACCTTTATTTTTTATTTGAATAATAAATTAGCCAATGATAGGGTGCCACATCATCTCCCTTTGGAGTTTTTTCCCACAACTTGGGTGCTTCATCGTCAAACAAACATATCTCTCAAACCGTGAGGGTTCTCATGGCATGCCACATACCACCGGAATAGGATCCATGAGGATAACCCAAAAAAATGATCCAAACTCGGAAATCCATGATTTTCCATGCCATTTGATCAACAGAGGTGGAGCATTTGTTGGTGTTGCTTGGTCTAACATCAATGAAAACCATATTTCAACAATATCCCCATTTTCCATTGATGGCAACACATGTACTCCCCCTGCAACCATTTCTCCCCCTAACTCCATGCCTCTAATATTCTTGTCTTGTTATATTTCCCCCTTTGATATTAATGGAAAAGGGTGACTTCCCCTAACAATGCGCATGTTGTTGCTTACCTGTAGCCTTCCTCTACTCCCATGTTTTCCAAATTGAAAGTGATGAAGATCAATATGGACTTGGTAAAATATTGATCTTCCACCAAAGACACTCAAAAGTCTCACGAGGCAAAGGTTTGGTGAAGATGTCAGTTATTTGTTACTTTGTCCCATTGTACTCTACCTTTATGTTCTTTTCTACAAACTGCTTACTGACAAAATGGTATTTGATAGGAATGTGTTTTGTTTTTGAATGCATGATTGGATTCTTGGAGATACGTATCGCACTAGTGTTGTTACAAAACATCGCAATGGACTCATCAACCTTCACCTGTTGATCTTGCAAAATTTGTTTCATCTAGAGAACTTGGGGAAAACACGGTGTTGTTGCTATATATTTTGTTTCCACTATAGATAATGAAATTGAAGATGGATTTTTAATCAACCATGAAACAAAACATGCACCCAATTAAAAAAATCTACTCCACTAGTGCTTTTTTTATCATGAATGAAACCTGCCCAATGTGCATCAATATAAGTTGTAATAACCAACTCATTCCCTTTAGGATACTATAGAAAAAATCAATTGTCCCTTTGCGATATTTGAATATCCTTTTTACAACAAGGACATGAGATTATTTTAGTGTTGCTTGGAATCGTGCAACCTATCCAACTACCTGCATCACATCTGGTCTAGAGGTTATTACATACAATAGGATACCAATTATGGATATGTATCAATTCTGGTGAAATTCCTTAGATTCATCGTCCTTGCATAGCTTGTGTATTGTCACCATGGGAGTTCTAACTGGTTTATACTCCTCCATTTGAAATTTCCTCAACATGTCTCTGATGTACTTAGATTGAGAGATGAATATTCCATCTTCTTAGTGAGAAATACAAAGTTCCAAGAATAAATTTGATTCTCCAAGTAAGGACATCTCGAATTCCTTGTGCATGTCACTAGTAAATTTCTTACTTAGCCTATCATCATCACTGCCAAAGATTATATTGTCCACATATACTTCTATGAGTGTTAGGTAGTCTTGTTCAATCTTAAAATATAAGTTGTTGTTGACACTTCCTTTTATGAAACCTTGCTTCTGTAAATATTTGTCCAAGCAAGCATACCATACTCTTAGGGCTTGCTTGAGACCGTATAGTGCTTTCTTTAACCTACAGACAATCTTTCTTATCAGTTAGTATAAATCCTGCGGGCTGATCTATGTAAACTTCATCTTCCAAACATTCATTCAAGAAGGTTGATTTCAAATCCATTTGATATACTTTGATCTTTCTAGAACAAGCATATGCCAAGAACATCCAAATGTATTCCATTCTAGCTACAGGAGCGAAGTTCTCTTCTAAATCAATTCCTTCCACATGTGCATATCCCTTACAAACCAATTTGGGTTTATTTCTAGTAACATGTCCATCTTCATTCATATTGTTCCTGAAGACCCTTTTTGTGCATATGACAATTTTTCCTTCAGCCTTGGCACCAATTCCCATGTGTCATTATTTTCAATCTAATCAAGTTCTTAATTCATGGCCTTGACCTAGTGTTCATCATGGCTAGACTCATCAAAACTACTAGGCTCAAAGGTGAATAGAAAGGCAAAGTTTTTTTATTCTGCCACATGTGCTTTTTGTTTTCTTTTGGTTTCAATTCATGCATATATGTCTCCAATTATTTGTTTTGGCAAATGTTTTTTTTGGTACCATTATTAGGATCTTTAGAAGGTGCTTGAGGTGATTTTTGGTCAGTATTTTCTTTCTTTCCTATTGTTTCCTCTGGTTCTTCTTCCAATAGCTCTCCCTTCACTTTCTCCTCTTTCCTTGGTTCTTTTATTTCTTGTTCTTCTAAATCTTGACTAGTATGTGTCCTACAACCTCCATCGAATGTGACATTGATGCTTTCTAATATTTTGTTGAGTCTCAAATTATAACACGCATACGCCTTGCTTTTGGTGGAGTACCAAACGAATATGCCTTCATCCACCCACAAATGTACCTTGCCAATATCTGAGTCATCCCACTTTATGTAGCATTTAATTCCAAAGACCTTGAAATGCTTGACATTGGCTAGTCTTCCTTTCCATAATTCATAAGGAGTTTTATTATCGTAACTCCTAATTGTTCCTCTATTCAGAATATTAATTGTGGCTTCAACTACTTGGACCCAAAATCTATTTCTTGATTTTGAGTCACTCAACATGGTCATGTTCATTTCAATTACAATCTTGTTCTTTTTTTGTGACTTTGTTTTTTTAGGTGTATTGGTTGCTAAGAAATTCCTTTTTATGCCATGTTCTTCACAATAGTTTTGAAATTATTTAGATGTAAACTCTTCTTTGTTGTTCGATATTAAGCACTTTATCTTCAAATCAATTTAATCTTCAACCATTTATTTGTATATCTTGAAATGCTTAAAAGCTTCTGATTTCTTCTTAATGCAATTGATAGTTTTCATTCGAGTGTAATAATCAAGGAACAATACGAAGTATAACTCACCTTTAATCCCTTTAGTTCTCATGGGTCCACATAAGTCGGTGTTCACTAGCTCCAATGATTTTGAGGTAGAATGTTCCTTAGTATTAAATTCGACCCTAGTGTGTTTTCCATGCCAACTCCTTCCTTCTTTGACTCCTTCCTTGAGGCATTTCTTTGACTCCTTCCTTCTTGTTTACCTTGACAAGGTTTTCAAAGTGAATGTGACCCATTCTTTTGTGTCATAGCCATCTTTCATCTTCCTTTACTACACAACATGTTTCCTTTCCAATGTCATCTAGATAATATAATTTATTATGTCCCCCAGATGTTGTAGCCACCACTTTGCCTTTCATTTTCTTTCTTATTTCACACTTTTTGGATTCAAAAAGAATTGTGTGCCCTTGGTCACACATCTGACTCACTTTTAACAAACTTTGATTCAAGTTCTCAATGAGCAAGGCATTTTTTGCCTTGGAACCTTTACCTCCAAGCTTAATTGTGCATTTCCCTAAAACTTTGGATGATCCATCATTTCTGAATGATATTGTTCCATATTTGTCCTTTCCCAAGTCTAGAAACCTACCCTTGTCTCTTGTCATATGCTTTCAATAATCGTTGTCAACTAACCATTCATGTTAAATCTTGCATTCTACAGTGAATGCAAGGCTGCATATCTCATCTTTCCTTTTCCATACTTATGAAGGAGCATCAAATTCTAACTTTTTCTCTTTCAAAGGAGCGTTCATCTAATAGTCTTTTTCTACATGTCCAAATTTATTACACTTGTGGCATTTTGCTTCATTGTTCAATAATCAGAAATTGTTGTAGTTTTGACTATAATCTTCATGAGGTCTTCTAACATAGTTTTTCTAGGGATTGTTTTCATAAATTCTCCTACTTATAGCATTGTAGTTTACAACTTTATGCCCAAAATTACTGCAAGAGTAATCAATACCAAGAAAAATAGTTTGATACCTAGAGGAGAAGAATCTTCTGGGCGGTTCACTTCTCTATGAATTTTCCTGCATATGTTACCTTATTGTCGCTTAGGCATCCTTATATTTGGTTGATCATGATTTGTTAATGAATGTTGCTTCCTGGTGGGCTCTTTTACAACTTCGGTAAAAAAATTAAAAAGATAAATAAATAAAATTGTTCGTCTTCCCTCCCTGTCATGGAGCTTGGTCCTTTAACAAATTTTGTATTATATCCTAACCCAGTTTTATCACATGACCTTTGATTACTTATTATCTCTTCTACTAATTTTGATTTGTTCATGAAATTTTGTTGAACATCTTTTCTTTTGGGCTTCTTTTCAAAGGGCTACTATTTCAGCTTCCATTATTTCTCTCATCTTGGAGCTTTCTTCCAATTCTTTACTGAGAGTTTCTTCAATCTTATTTGCTTCTTATAATTTGGTTTTCAAATTGATGATGATATTTTCAAATTCCTCATATTGTTCTTTTAATTTTCTTAGTTACCTTTTCGATTTCTTGACATTTTTCCTTTTTTCCTTCAAATCATCAAGAGCACTTATCATTTCGGCTTTCAGGTTAACTTATTTTTCCGCATTTTCTTCATCCTCATGGACATCTTCATTTTCAAAATCCATAAACAATACCTGTTATGAATCGTTGTCTCTATCATTATCACCAGTAGATGCAACACTGTCTTCCTTAGAATAGAAGCTTCTCTTAGGCATTTTATTTTTGTTGTGTTTCCTATTCCCTTTTTTATTTTATTTTTTCTTAGGAGCTTCATCTTCTTCATTGCTATCAGATTGTTTTTCATAAGGGCATTTTGAAGCAAAATGACCAATTCTTCCACAACTAAAACATTTTAAAGGGGGCTTACCTTTGTACTTGCTAGCTCCTCTCTTGAGTTTCCTTACGAGATTGGCTACTTCATCTGAGTCCTCATTGTTACTTCACCATGGAATTATGTTTTGGCTTTGTGTCATGTTCTTGGTTGTCTTCTTTGAGGCCTTGAGTTTTGCTTCACTTGTAGATGGTTCTTTGTGTTCAATTCTCATTTCATAAGTTGTAAGAATATTATGTATCGCATCCATGCTAATTTTTTCCAAGTCTGATATATCTTGTAGTATAGAAACTTTAGGATTAAATCTTGCTGGAAGAGATCTTAGAACCTTTCACACAATATACTTTTTATTTGATGGTTCTCCCAGTTCTTCCAGGGCATTTGTTACTTCATCTACACAATGAAAATAAGTTTGTAATATTCTTGTCTTCTTTTATTTTAAGTTGTTCAAATTGTGTTCTACAAATTTGAAGTTTTTCTTATTTGACCTTTGAGTCTCCATATATTTTTTGAATCTTGCCCCAAAGTTACTTAGTTATTGTACAACCAAACACCTTAACATAGACATATTTAGAGAGTCCACTTATAATGGCATTCTTGGCTTTTGAATCATTCTCGACAAGTTTCTTACCTTTTTCATCTGTTGGAGGAGAGGATGGTGCAGTGTAACCATTTTCAACAACGTCCCAAATATCATAACCTTGTGAAAGTATATATACTTGCATCTTTCCACTCCATAGTGCATAGTTTTTCCCATTGACCAGAGGAAATCAATTCTTGGTGTGCTCCATGATCTCCCTTCAACGATTAGACTAATTGTACAGGTATTGGCTTTGATACCAATTGTTGGAAATACTAAGAGGGGGTTGAATCAATATTTCTTATTAAAACTAGTATTTATAAATTTTCAAAGCATTAAAAATGAGCATAAAACATCAATACATCAAGAACAATGAACCAAAAATTTTAGGTGGAAACCCTTTTGGGAGAAAAACCACTAAATTCTTCACTAATAATTTATGAGTACATCAATGCTTCAACTCCAACTGAAAGGGAAGCCCTAATTCCCTAGTACTCTAGAAAAGTGTTCTAGTTTTATCTGACATCTCCAACTCCTGAAAGGATGCTCCTATGCCATGTTTTACCAACACCCACTAGAAGGACACCGCAACGCCCTACAACCTCCAACTTTCCCTAGCACAACCCTACCACCCTAAAGTATTTTCAGGCTACAACCTGAAGGTGACTTCAACCACCTTCCTAACACCACCCAGCCACCCTGAAAATGATAATAAAATTTGACAACTATTGTGGGCTCCCATATTGAGGAAAATGACCCACTTACAATGAGTATATTTCAACAAGACGTTGTGGGCTCTCGTACCAGGGACAATGACCCACTTACAACAAATACATATACAATAATGAAATCAAACAAACCCTTACTCCAAAAACTCTACTACAATAATGATAGAAACCCTCAATGATGAGACAATGTAACCCTTGTTGCTATACAGTTGTTAGATGATATCTGGAAGAAGCCCTTACTACTACATAATGATTAGTCAACCAAAAACCCATATTATGTGCTATAGATAATAGAGCATTGCTACAAGATATGACAATTAAGAAATTGTTGTATCAAAATGATGATATAGCCCAAAATGATTATAAAATTTGACAACTATTGTGGGCTCCCATATCGAGGAAAATGACCCACTTACAATGAGTATATTTCAACAAGACGTTGTGGGCTCTCATACCAGGGACAATGACCCACTTACAACAAATACATATACAATAATAAAATCAAACAAACCCTTACTCCAAAAACTCTACTACAATAATGATAGAAACCCTCAATGATGAGACAATGTAACCCTTGTTGCTATACAGTTGTTAGATGATATCTGGAAGAATCCCTTACTACTACATAATGATTAGTCAACCAAAATCCCATATTGTGTGTTATAGATAATAGAGAATTGCTACAAGATATGCCAATGAAGAAATTGTTGTATCAAAATGATATATAGTCCAAATTGCTTATTGTTTAAGACATGAAAACCCTAACCACAAATTTCTTCAATAATATAGAAACCCTTATTGTTGATAGCTAACCCTTAATTCCAAACTAAGGTAGCAACAAGAAATCTTTGCACTAGTTCAGAACTTCAATATACTAGAAGGTAAGTTTTAGAATTGTATGTTCATACCTTTGTTCTTGCTTGTAGAATATTCATATTTAGAAGAGTCCAAAACAAGAGAAATGTATCTATTGGCTGTAATACTTCATCAAATACATAAGTGTGACATACGTTTGTATGCTCATAATCTTACCTTAATTTGTTGCCTTGGAATTAACTTCTCGTTATGTATTGAGGACTAAAAATATAATTCACAGGCCTCAGACTTGCTACTATAGTCAAATTCACTTCCTTTTGGTAGGCACAAGAACAAGTATACATATTCAGGACATGTCACTATAAATGAGGGACTAGGCCAAACATTTTTACAATAGCAATCATAATCATCCACCATTTGATCCTTTACATTGGATTAAACACATCATTGTAGGTATGGAACTAGGCCAAGACCTTTACAACAGCAGTCACAATCATTATTGTATTCACAAGTCTGCAAGGTGACTATTCAATCCTTTATGCTCAGAACGATCCAAATTCAAGAGGAAATGCAGGCCTAAAAGCAACGGCAACAATAAACTTCGCATATTTCAAGATGCCACGGGTCTAAACCATGAAATAGTGTTCTTCTTATCCTTCAAATAGTCTTCATAGTTAAATGCATCAAGTTCACAAGTGTTTTTAAGCCTCAGAAATAATGCCTCAATTTGTTTCAACAAACTTCAATTACTCTTCTTCAAAATACACCTAGGCTACAAGATGATGAAGTCAAAAGGCCATAGAGATAAGTCAATTTGGAGCCATAAAGATCTGCATTCCAGACTTCAGAGGTTTTTCCCTTAAGGAGGGTTGAAAGCTATAGAAGATAGTAGTATTAGGTCACTTCAAGCCTTCAACCAAGTTGTCTTCAATCCCTACAAAATAAAACCAAGTGAAATCCACAGAAGAGCACCATGAACCGACTGAAACTTCACATTTGATAAGCCCTTTCACTCAAACTTTGATGCCCTAGAGAGGTTCAAGGCCTGCACTGAACCTTCATCGAATCTCAATTGCCCCAAACAAGAAAAAAGAACTTTCTCCAATACCTTTCATCTAATCTTCAAGACACCAAAGGAATAAAAAAATTTAGAGCACTCTTACTTGAATGATGAGCATTTTAATTAATTCCTAGGAGGTGAGTTGAAGATCCTTTATATAGTATTTGGAGAGATCGAATTAGCACAACCGACCTAATCAATTTTGTGAGGGAAAACAACATTAATATTTGAATTTTAAATTTTGGAGCCCAACAATGAGGCCGCTTGGCTTTTGGGATAAGATTTTATTTTTTTATTTGAAATTAAACACCCCTTGTAAATTTAAAATAATGTTTGAAGCCCTTCATAAGATATTTTAGCCATAAACCTATGAAAATCCTTATTTTTTATTTGAATAATAAATTGGCCAATGATAGGTGCCACATCATCTCCCTTTAGGGATTTTTCCCACAACTTGGGTGCTTCATCTTCAAACATGCATATCTCTCAAAATGTGAGGGATCTCATGGGATGCCAATACCACCGAAATCAGCTCGATGAGGAGAATACAACAAAAATAATTTGAACTCTAAAATCTATGATTTTCCATGTCATTTGGTCAACAATGGCGAGGCATCTTCTGGTGTTGCTTAGGTTGACATCAATGAAAACCATATTTCAACAGACATGGCTCCCTCCTATCATGTAAACCCTTTCTACTAGCATTGTGTCGTAGTAAAAACTTTACGTGTTCTCAGCATCATAGAGGAGCATTAAGCTTGGAGAACAATCCAGTGAAATTAGCTCTTGATACTCCACCCTTGCATTCTTCCAAATGACTCAAATTTAGTGTAAATGAATCCTAGACACCACATAATGTCGGTGTGATCCCACAAATTGAAGAAGAAAAAAGGTAATGTTTCCATGAATCTTAGAAGGGCCACCCATCTAAAGAGCCTAACATGTTTTCCCATGTCTTCATGCATAGGCAATGAATCCTCCAAGTGATAAAACCTGTGACACACACATGAAGAGATGATGTGTCGTAATGAAAGTTGAATTATAGATGCAATGATGCACTTCTAGTTAAATCCAGAAAATATATTGGAAAGGTCCATGAAATAATCATAGACCTCCTCTCTTCGGATTGCAACTTTTCACTTGTATACTACACTGAAGATGCCCGCACCGATTCTGTTATTTTTTTATATGCTCATGCTCACACTACAAACAAGCATGAGAGGATTTTGGACATGCACATAAAGGAATAATGGATTTTGGACATGTACAATACAGGGATGCATTGACAGCACCAAGCAATGACATGTCTTGAATAGTGAAGATAGACTCAGGAGAATCGCAGAGATAATGTCAGATGTACAGAAATAGGTGCCAGGAAAAGAAACTATAGAGGACAAAGTAGAGGGAATGTCAGAGGATGACAAGAAATGGCCAAAAGTTTCAAGAATACTTAAAGTGGAAGATATGACAAATTTAGAGAGGCAAAGTTAACAAGTTTTTGAGCAAGATCACCATTGATACCGCTATTGGATTGTGCAACTAGAATGAAAGATAACTATGAATTTCATTTTCATTAAGGATGATACCAATACAAATACAATATTCTAACCATTGGATTCAACTTCCAAGGTCTCTTGGATTCCCCGTGATGATTCACATTCCAAACCATAACCCTAGCGGATTAGGTGTCCAATAGTTATGCATCCAATCATGAAATCTATTTGAAACTTCAAGTCATAAATTGGTGTTTAATTTGTAAATTGTTGTGTTTATATACTGATAAGGGCACATTATGTGTGTGTGTGTGTGTGTAGACAAGGAACAGAAGCACCTTAATTTTATTTTCACACAAAAAAATATAACTACAAATGTATTAGGGCTAATCTTTTGAAGGGAGCAAAAGAACTAAATTGCAGTTATCTTTATTTTATTTCAAAAATAAATAAATAAAAAATCTAGCCACAAATGTATTCGAAGTTTTGGAAGGGAAGCAAATAAACTTTAAAAATGAAAAGTGCATATATATATTGATAACATAATTTCTCATTTTAAATAGAAATAGCATGTTTCTCCATATAAAATTATAATAATAAATAAGAGAGAGAAAATCACTCATTTTATGAATTCTTGTAGGATACCTCATTTTATGGCTTTTTGTAAAATATTAGATTATCTAATTGTAAACTAAGATATTCTTACATGTAAAAATGTAAAAATATTAAGCAATTTACTTCCCTTACAAAAGCAAAAAAAAACATCAAAACAAACAAATACTTTTAATTAAACACAATTTTAATGTTATTTTTAACTTATTATTAAAATCTATTTGATATAGATTTACATTAAAGCTAATAACTTATAAATTTAATAATTATAAAACCTAATTTAAAATAAATATTATTTATAATTTATTCATATAAATTTGAGCTTACAGTTAATCAAATTATGAATCATATAAAACAGTGAATTGATAATTATTTGACTCCATGAAATTAATATGTATATTTATAAAAAAAATATACCCTTAGAAATTAAGTTAAATTTTTTCTAATAAATAATATAAAAATAATTATAATTTTTAAACCCTGATTATTTTAAATATTTTAACTAGTAATTATTATATTTAAAAATATATATATATTAAATAAAAATAAATAAATAATCATGTGATACATTATCACCTCCCACTTTTTTTATCATTTCAATCTAGTACTTTTGACAATGGACAATCTTTTCATTCCATTAAACATAGTTTCCAACTCATAATAATTTCTCAGGTAAATGCACACATTTCTATATTCTGTTAGTCCAAAGTATTTATGATTATGTTTATCATTTCATGTTATTACTCATAAAAAGAGTGATGCCACCACCTTTACATGCACAGCCATACATATTTTTTATTATATTCTATCATTTCAAAGTTACTTGTGAGTATTTTTATCATTCCTTTTATCATTTCAAAGTATTTGCGAGTATTTTTATTATTCGTTTTTATCACCCATAAAAAGATATTCCACCGTCGTTACATGCACAGTCACACATTTCTTCCTATATTTTGTAATATCAAAGTGTTTCCGAGTAGATTTATCATTTCAAATTATTGTTGGATTTAGAGACGTCTAATTACAATAATTTAGATTGGACATGCGTGCATTATGATTACGATATCAAATACTGTCAGCAAGATTACATTTATGTAATGATTAAATATGCCAAATAATGTGATTAATTAAGTTATGGCATTAAAAGTATTTAAATAAGGATTTGGATACAAATACATATAGAATAATGTTAATCAATTATAATTGTTAATGGACCAATTATAATTGATTGAAATAATAGCAGTAATAAATATGGACAGCCAAATTTCGGCTGCCCTATGATTGGGGTTGAAATTTAGCTGTCAATTGACAGCCAAATTTCGGCTGCCCTAGGATTGGGACTGCTATAAAAGGGCTAAGTCTCCAAGGCTTGCAATCACTCAGAAAAACAGTCTGCTCCATTGAAGACTTGATACTCTATCAAGGATCGCCAGAGAAAAGGATTGCAAGCTCTTGGAAGGATTCAAGAGCCAACAACTCAAATAAGTTCCGCTGTGCATTATTTTCAATTTCTTACAAAGGAGTAGATCTTGGTTAGGGTTTAAAGTAATTAGGAAAACCCACAAAGTAAATCTAACAAGTGGTATCAGAGCTCCCTTATGTAAGAATCATTTTTTGTTTTTTCCTGAACCCTTTCTGCTTCTCACACCGCGTTGTAAAGCTATCCGGAGTATTGTTATAATGCTTACCTGCATCTTTAAAGAGAAAAATACGTTCTTGAATTTGTTGGAATATTTGTCAATTTTTTTTTGAAGGAATGCGTCTTTCAGGTTTGAGTCTGGTTAGGTCCCAACGGGACTGTTCATAAAAATATGGATCTGTAACGATATCCTTTGGCACTTATTAACTCCAGAGTTACTTTATCATATTGAATGTCTCGTCATATCTCATGTATTTTTTTATCGTTTCAAGAATAACAAACTGTAATTTTACCTCGAGATTGCCGCGTGATCTCCATATCATAGACTAAATCGAACATCAGTGGAGTTGACTTGGGGATTATAACTGCCAACTGTCCAGGCCATGGGTTATTATTTGATCACTGATGATAAATTTATAGTTATTACTATTTAATTCTTCGGTAAAACCAATCCCTATTTTAACTTATAGTAAGATATTAATGTCCATTTGAAAGAATTAATGTCTAGTTTAATGGAAAGGCTTGAGAGCTCTGAAGTGGCGATAGTGCCGAGTGATTGGGTTTCTGAGATATCAGGACTTGATTTAAATTTTGAAACGATGGTAAGCATGGAGCAATATGATGCTAGTATACCAATCAGTCTGAACCAGCTAGACGGAACGTGGCTTCTGCAATACACATCGGCATCGGATGTCCTTGTTTTATTGCAAGCTGCCAGCCTTCCCTTTTTTTCCAGGTATTTTTCTTTTAGTACTGCTAATCCTCAAACATAACAGTGTTACAGTATGCTCTCAGTTTTCTATTGCTTGCTTCTCTTTGTCATTTATCCTCCGATTTTGGTGAAAAGTATGCTCACAAGCAATGGCAGTATTTATTTATTTTTGTACTTACGGTGATTTGGTAGCGCATGCGTTGGTCAGGGTTTAGTTATTAGCAATTAATCGTGACTTCCATACTAATCATGCCGAAGATTAGAAAAGAAATAAAGGGAAATAAAACAGTTCATGCATTTTATCAATCTGATTATTTAAATGCAAAGTTAATGTTTATAATACGGTTCAGTTATTAGCAGTTATTCATGATTTCCATACCAATCATGTCGAAGATGAGAAGAGAAATAAAGGGAAAGTAAGCCATTCATGCATTTTATCAATTTGAGTATTTAAATGCAACGTTAACGTTTCCAAAATTATAAAATGTCTCCCACTATGTCTGCGTCTACTGCTACAAACAATCATTATACATTAATTTGTTTCTATGAGATTGAAACGTAGCACAAAGAAGTGAATTAGTAAATATATCAGTTACTATTTTTCTGAAGTAAAGAATTGAAGATATCAAAGTAATTGTAGGCAGCCATATTTGCTGTATATGATTCATAAGATATACACTTCCTAATTATCGTTAAATTTGAAAAACGTTGATTGTCTCTGTAATGGAGTAATTGAATTACAGACAGATTGTGTGTATGCCTGGAATTATTGATTGACTTGATGAATCTGCAATATGAGGAAGGTTTAAGACAATTCGAAACAATTATGAAATTGGTTGAAAAAAGATTATTTTACCATCTTACCAGACCTTAGAAGTAATTGTGAGTAATTATAGTAATTATAATTTAGGTTATAATAACTATAATTACTATAATTACTATACATATTATGCTATATTTAGGCTAATTATTAGGATTTAGATATTATTTAAAATTGGTATTAACACCAATTAAAGGGTATAACACTGAATTCTAAATTGATCACATAATGCTAATTATGGCATAAAAAATTTGTATTAACGTTAATCACTGATATAATACTAAATTCGGATTTTATCACAATGATGCTAATCATGGCAACCATAAATAAATTATTTAGTATTCTCTAAATAAATTATTGAAGCATTTCTAAAAGGTAATGATTGTAGAAATTGCTAAAGTTTTACTAATTTTGGAATCTAACTAAAGGCATTTTTTAAGTATACATGTGTTGTTTTTGCATGAGTCAAGCATTGATGTTCGCAAACGAACTGCTCTCTGTAAGACGATTGCAAAGATGACTCATGACAAGCTAAAAATGACGTGCTGACAATGGACGTGGGTGTTAACTTTCCCAAAGGAGGGTTGGTGCCTGCTAAGTTGTTTGGTGCATAAGGGTAGTGTATGAAAATTAGTTGCAACACACATGGAGTAGCGATGGTCGTTAGTTCATGGATATGTTAGTCTGACCCAAAGGTAAATTGACAAAAGGTTGCATGTTTGTACTTTATTCACTACACCAAAGTGCCTGAAGGTAATGATTGCACCCAAAGGTGTTTCATTATTGAATGGTGTTTTGGCTAAAAGTTTTAATGGAGCAAATAATTTTACACATGCCTTTAGATGGATTTTAGAATTATGATTAAGAATCAAATCGTGACGCATCGTATCTAAAATATTTCCTTGTTCTTGAATTTTTTAGATCTAAACATAATGTCAAGTCTAAGTCAGATTAAGCCCCTCATGGGGAACAATTTCAAACCTCTTGCTT
>APFE031499714.1:71107-145779 GCA_000404065.3 Pinus taeda
TAGCTGTCAATTGACAGCCAAATTTCGGCTGCCATAGGATTGGAACTGCTATAAAAGGGCTGAGTCTCCAAGGCTTGCAATCACTCAGAAAATAGTCTGCTCCATTGAAGACTTGATACTCTATCAAGGATAGCCAGAGAAAAGGATTGCAAGCTCTTGGAAGGATTCAAGAGCCAACAACTCAAGTAAGTTCCGCTGTGCATTATTTTAAATTTCTTACAAAGGAGTAGATCTTGGTTAGGGTTTAAAGTAATTAGGAAAACCCACAAAGTATTACTCATAAAAAGAGGGATTCCGCCACTTTTACATGCGCAGCCACGTATTTTAAAGAATTCTTCTTATTCTACCTGCAAAAGAAAGCCAAATACATTGCACAACTTATCATGAGGTTTGCAGTTGATTTCATTAAAGTTCCATCACAACAACTAGGATTGCCTATCGTAAATTTAAGATGGGTGTTTAGGGAAGATGGAAGCTGACTTGCCTAGGACTCAAGGTTACACTTTTCGGTGGGTTTTTCAGGGAAAGCTCTCGTATGAATCATTCAAACAGGTATCAGAGATATGTATGAATCATTCAAACAGGTATCAGAGATATGTATTCATGACTCAGCGATAAGTGTGTAGCCTATGTCAGAAAATCAGAAATATAGAAATATTTTTTTAGGTTTATAATTGCTTGTGATATTCTTGTAGTTTTATTACGTTCTCTTTATGTTCTTATTTTATCTTAATTTCATCAATCAATCATCAAATCAAAACATGAAAATCAACGACACCAGATGTAGACACTCCTTCAGGGCTAAAACCCATCTTTAAGGGAAAATCCAATGAAACTCTTTCACTAGTAAATCAAATTGAGATAGACCAAGACCTTAGACCCAAAATAGCTTCCTCCTCCACCAAGTCAGTGTTTCCATATGATTTAGCAAACTCCAATAGTCTCTTCTTGTCCAACAGCTTCATCCTAGCAACAATCCAGAATTTTGATTGCCAGCAACTTCAGAATTTCGACCCAGCTATAGTACTGCAATTTCGGTCCTTCTACCAACTTCGCATATGTGAGACAAGGAGAGAGAAAATTTGACTCCTTATGTTTGACAAAGAGATCCTTCTTCATTAGGGTTTCCTTCCGCTTCCTTGAATTTCGCACACTTTTTTGCCTCCAACAACTGTCGATCAAACTTGTTGTGAGTGTGCTCCAAATGAATCAAGTTGTTTCCCTTTTATAGTGGTTTCTGCCTCTCTAATTACACTAACTTGTCTAGGGTGACGTTGAGTTGGTTGAGGAGACCTAAATGACCTATTTTACATAAAAATAATTTTCTTTTTTTATTGACAAAGCCCAAGAAGGGTCTTTTACAATACGACATGGACAAGGACACTTGACATAAATCCTAGAAGTCTACAATGGAGGTTTTCACCTAAGAACCATTGACCGAAGCATGAAACCCGTGCTTTAATAAGTCAATTTCTTTTATAATAATAATAATAAATAATAATAAATAAACCTTTTAACAAATACACTACATCATGGCTCAAATACAATTATGAAGACGAACACTAGTTACATTTTTCAACACTCATTCTTAACTAAGGAGGTATCCATAATACATATATACAAAGGTATATGGAAGATCTCAAAGTGATATACTCTATGAAGAGTCACAACACATCTAGTGCCACAAATTATATACCTGACCAAGGTACTCTAATCAGGTAGGTAAGTTATGCTCAAGCTTTAGCCACTTTAGGTATCATCAGGTTTTTAAGCTCTAACACCAACCCAGTGATCTAGGTGTGTATCCAAGTTTGGAGTTCCATGCCAACGCCACCCTCCCTAGTTTGGGATCTAGACATCAACACATAGGTTGGTCAGATGTCCTCCCAAGCATCTTGTTACCACAAGATGCTTCATCTCTCTTTATCAATTAAATCAAATATATATCCATCGCTCCAAGCATGTTCTAATCATTCAATCTTTTCACAGAGAGATCTTGCACAATCACAACCCCAATTTGTAATAAATTTTCAAGTATATATACAAGTAAACACAAAACTTCAGGGTCCTCAATCATTCTGATGCTACTCATATCATCATCAAGTTATCCACATATAGCTTGTTAGAAGCTTTCCTCAGTACTTCTCAAGTCTTTTGTAACATCATGAATCACGAACATCCATTTGTAGTGCTTCAATTTCATTCTTTCTTCAAGGTATTTACTATGAATGTCATAATATGCCCTTCCTCTTAACAGAGGAAATATACATTTTCTTTTATCCAAGCTCCCTCTCAACTAGGGAGAAAAACAACATCATAAATACTTCATTATTTCTCATGTCATCAAGGTCATCCTGATCATCATCATTCTTATAGCTTCCTTCATCATGCTCATCATTATTATCATTATGAACATCCTCAACATCTTGAAGATTATGTACCTGCAAAACTTCATTGGCAAGTGCAACCAAATACAAATATATACAAGCATGAAGTTAACTATAATCATGTCATTACAATGGAAGCATCAAAACATTCAGGCTTTAGACATCAAATACCTAAACTTAGTTAAGTTCATAATCAACAAGGGTTACATTTTACATTTTATACTTCAATATCTTGCTAGGGTTCTGTCATAAACCCTAGACTCCATCTTCGAGATACAATGCCTTAGATAACAATCATAGTACTATACATCTAAGGTTTCAACAATATGATTTTACAACTTACATGTCAAACTCTACTAGGGTTTGTTGCAAACCTTAGATTTTATCATCATAGCTAAATCATATCAATAATCGAAAACAATATCATCATGTCCTAGAATATCAAACTCTACTAGGGTTTTGTTACAAACCCTAGATTTCACAAACTAAAACATGAGTATCAACAATTAACTTTGCATACTTGCATATACATATCTAGGATGCACTAACATTCACATCAATATCTACTAGGTAAACCCAAGACACCAACATCAATACATCAAAGCATACAACAATTTTGATTAGGCTAGGGTTTTGAACATACTGGTGAATATACACACCTACGGTTTCATTCCTATGATCTTACTTTAGTTATTACAAGGGTTTTGTTCATAAACTCTAATTTACCAAAACCCTAAAAATCTAGGGTTTCATTATATAACCTAGACATTAACAGTAAACCCTAAAGGAATAAGGTTTTTACCACAACATTCAAAAGAATAGGATTTCATCATATGTTCTAGACTTTATCAACGCAGTAGTCTATAACGCGACTTTTTGATTGCCTTTTCGGCTGATTTTTCCGGTCAAAATCCGGCAGCAATTCATTGGAATCCCAAGTTTGATAGTTAGTTTCTACACAATCAATGGCTCCCAGGGGTTTTTCAGGGCGCTGAATCCAAATATGCAGTTAAAAAACCATTTTCACTGCTTAAAAATCAAGATTTAACCTCATTTCTTCCGCCGGATTCCGTCACCGGAATCTCCAAAAAATCGCATTATAGACAACTCCTTTATCAACAACCACTAAGTAGACCAAGGTTTCAATATTAACATAGACATACCCTTAGCATCAAGAGGCTAGGGTTTTACAATGAACCTTGAGGGTTAGGGTTTCACAAGAATGATCAAATGATAAGAGATAGTATAACAAGGGTAGATTCAATCTAATGATTAATCACCTTAACAAAGATCTTTATGATTCAAAAACTAGACATAAAGATGTTAGTAATGTAAAGCAAATTTCAAAAGAGAATGATCATACAATTTGTATGAAGAGAACCTTGTAACAAAACTTGTAATTTAAGACATACCTTAAGTTGTTCTTTAACAAACCTTGTAGGACTGTTGTTAAAATTGGCAACTAGAGCCAAACTTCATGTGGGTCACCTTATTCATGGTTGATTATATTTTTCTTGCATTCCTCTCGTCAAGAGGTGTAGGATTGATCTAAAGATCATCCGCTTCCTATAAGTATTTATGGAAATATGAATTTATTTAGATTATGGAATAATTATCAAGCCGACCAACAACTCACGTAGGCTCAAAAGCCCAACAGGTGCATCTATTCATCATCAACATTTGTATATAAATACAGGAGGTCTTTTCCTCATTTGGACACATCTCATCACATCTCCCTCTCTCCTGCGCAGAAAAGAGGCTCTTCTCCTACTACGCAGAAAGGGACTCTTCTCTCACACGTGTGGAAGGAAGGACGCGGAATTTAGGGCTGCAACCACAGATCGGAAGTTTGACCAGCATTGACCATCAGAGTCTTTCTTAGAACTGCGCAGTAGGTGAAGCTAACTCTTCTTGGAAATGCCAGTGATGCTGGTGATGTTGATGATGTTGATGTCGGTGATGCCAATGATGCCAATGATGTCGATGATACTAATGCCAGTGATGCCGATGACGCTGATGATGCTGATGTCGGTGATGCCAATTATGTTAGATTTTAAGCTTATGTGGAAGTTTTTTGTAGTGTCATGATCCGGATTATCCACAGTGTCTTGTTCATTCTGGCAACATTTCAAACCCCAAAGGGGGTCCATCATCAGGACTCAATCAGATAGAATATGAATGAAAGATTATTGAGAGAAGAGAGCCTTGCAACCTGGATATAAATAAACCAAGAACCCTAATTTTATAAAGAAACTGACACATGATGCCAATGATGCCAATGTCAGTGATACCGATGATGTTGATGCCAGTGATGCCGATGATGTCGGTGATGTCGATGATGATGATGCCAGTGATGCCGATGATGCTGATGTCAGTGATGCCGATGATGCTGATGTCGCTGATCTAGGGTTTGTTGCTGCTGATATAAATTAGATTTTTGTATTATTTCTCTCCGCTGAATTATTGAAGATCAAAGAATATTTGATCAAAGGGTTTTCCCATATTGGGGTTTGTCCCTGGCTAGCCGTCACATCTAGTGTCTCGTGTCTTGGCTTGTTTTATGTCAATCATTTAATGTTTTATCTGCACTTTGCTTACTGTACATGTGATTGTTAATATGTGGATAATAATAATAAAAAGAAGTAAATTGCTCTAAACATAAAACATACCTTAACTTAACATGGTATCGGAGCTGAGGTGAAGACAAAACCCGAGCAAGAGCAAGAGCAATCACCAAGAGAAGATTGGCAAGGCTATCCTAAAAGAACTATGGGGTCCTCAACACTCTTCCCTACCGAAGGCAAACTCCGTGAAAAGTCTATCACCAATGAAAGATGTCTCTCGATCTAACCTTAGAAGATCAAGGAGTGTTGGACCATGTGAGAGGCAATATTGTTGAGCCTCCATCAAATGCACCCGCTGCTGCCAAGAACAAATGGAAAACCGGTGAAGTCAAAACAAAGAAGATCATCTGGGACTCTATCGACAAGCGCTTGGTGGCCTCCATTCAAGAAGGCTAGAAATTCCAGAATGTATTATATGTACCTGACCTCAAAAAGAACCTAGTGTCCATCTCGGCAATGGAAGACAAATGCTACAAGGTGACCTTCAACGATGGCAAGGTACGTGTATGGAAAAACAATGTTAAATATGTCTTTACTCTTGGGTTTCGAGTTGATTCATTATATCAGGTCGGTGGAAGCTAGGTGTCATGTCTTGTGACACATCTCTTCAGTCTGAACTTTGGCATCAGAGGTTTGCCCACCTTCATTATAAAGCTCTACCCGGTGTAAGAGAAAGGGTGACAAGGATGCCTGAATTCAGAGTAGAGAAAGAAGGTGTATGTCCGGGATGTGCCGAAGGAAATCTCAAAAGGGGACCATTCCCCTCAAGCCAAAGCAAGACCTCTGATATATTACAGTTGATTCACTCAGACATATCTGGTATGATGCCTGTGAACTCCTTGGGAGGATATTCATATACCTTGCTTTTACATATGATTATTCTCGAAAGACTTGGATATACTTCTTGAAAAAGACGGATGAAGTGTTCTCTTGGTTTCGACACTTCAAAGCCTTGATCGAGAATCAAACTGAAAAGAAGATCAAGATCTTAAGGACTGACAATGGGACTGAATATGAATCTAACGAGATTCATGACTTTTGTAAAGAGGCTGACATTAAGAGGAATACTACTACACCGTATACTCCTGAAAAGAATGGTATGGCGGAAAGGAAGAACCATACGATTGTGGAATTTGTCTATGCCATGCTCCATGATCAAAGACTTCCGAAGTTTTTATGGGATGAAGCTGCAAACACCGCCGTATATGTACAAAATCTATGCCCTCATCAAGTATTGGGTTCCAAGACTCCTAAAGAAATGTTCACCAGTAAGAAACCTGATACATCTCATTTTAGAATTTTTGGAAGCCCTATATATTTTCATGTGCCGAAAGAGAAAATGAATAAACTGGGTGCATCTGGAAAGAAAGGAATCTTCATGGGCTATGGTAAAAATACTAAGAGCTATAGAATCTATGTAGCCGATCAAAGAGAAGTCGTGATTAGTCATGATGTCACCTTTGACGAAGATATGGCTCTTAGCAAGATGAACAATCTTCCCACAGTGAGGAGCTCTCAGGAAGTTAACACCAGGGAACCGAAAGAAAAAGAGTATGACGAGATATTTGCACCTGTTGCCAGATATACCACCATTTGCTCGATCATAGCCCTTGCGGCTTCACAAGGATGGAAACTACATCAGATGTATGTTAAGATCGCGTTCTTGCATGGTTTGATTAAAGAAGAGGTCTACCTGGAGCAACCCGAAGGATTTGAGATTTATGATGGAAAATCTCATGTGTGCAGGTTGAAGAAGGCCCTCTATGGGCTGAAGCAAGCACCCTGAGCATGGTATAGAGGATCAATAGCTACTTAATGACGCTAGGATTCACTAGGAGTGAAGTCAATCCCAACCTTTACTTTAAGGTTGAAGATGACAAATCTCTCATATTGGTGTTGTATGTTGACGACCTCTTTCTAACAGGTGTAGACCCTCTCATTCACAAATGTAAGAGGGAGTTGGCTTCTGAATTTGAAATGGAGGACCTAGGACTAATGCACTATTTCCTAAGACTTGAAGTCTAGCAGAAGCCAAGGGAAATTTTCCTATCTCAAGGAAAATATGTGGTGAAGATATTGGAAAGGTTCAGTATGGTGGATTGCGAGCCTGTAACTACCTCGATGGAGCTTGACTTTAAGAAGTTAAGAGGTAGCACTACTGGACCTGTTTTACGAAATGCCACCGATTATTGTTAACTCGTCGGAGCATTAATGTTCTTAGTGAACTCTCATCCAGATATATGCTTCGCATTCAACATGTTGAGTCAACATATGGTTGAACCTCACCACATACATTGGATTGGTGCCAAGAATCTGTTGAGATATCTTCGTGGCACAATTACTTATGGATTAAGATACACTACCAGAGATGTGAGACTGCTTGGGTATACTGATGTTAATTGGGCAGGCAATGTGGTGGACCAAAAGAGCACTTCCAGGTGTTGTTTTTCTTTGGGATCTTATTCGATATCCTGGATGAGCAAGAAGTAGAAATCGGTGGCTTTGAGCACCGTCGAGGCAGAGTATATTGCTGCTAGCATGGAAACCTGTGAGGCAGTCTGGTTATGAAAGCTCTTCAGTGAGTTGTTTGGATTTACATTGGATACCATTGTGATCTTGTGTGATAACCAGAGTGGGATTTGTTTATCAGAGAATCCCGTATTTCATGATCGCTCCAAGCATATCGATATCAGGTACCACTATATTCAAGATATGGTGCAGCGGGGAGCTATAAGGCTCCAACATATCGGTACAGATGAACAAGTCGCCGACATTCTAACAAAGCCCCTAGGAAAGGTCAAATTTTTTACTTTCCGAGAATGATTTGGTGCCATTCAGAAACCCTCTAATGAGGGCCCTGTATGATGTATGGAGCTCTTGGAGCTCCGAGGCGGGGGGGGAGGGCGCGGGGTACTTCTTGGAGCGACATATGACCACAGGGTGACTCACTATCCCCTGGTGGTGTACGTGTACAAGGTAAAAGAATCAAAACTTTCCCTGTGACACCCCATGGCAATTGTGTAGCACAATGATTAGTTCTCCTGTAAGGTCTGGGTGATGTGTTCTCCATGACGATTGTGTAGCGGGATAATTAGTTCTCTTGTGAGGTCTAGATGATGTGTTCTCCAAGACGATTGTGTAGCAAAATGATTAGTTCTTTTGTGAGGTTTGGATGATGTGTTCTCCATGACGATTGTGTAGTAGGATGATTAGTTCTCTTGTGAGGCCTGGATGATGTGTTCTCCATGGCAATTGTGGAACAGGATGATTCGCTCTCCTATGGACCAGGATGATTAGTTCTTCGTGGCATCCACTGGACAGGATAATTTTCTCTCGTGTGGAAAGGATGATTAGTTCTCCTGTCAAGGCATCCTACCCATGTAGTCTGGGACTCATGGGAAGTACCTTTCATCTGATCAATGAGCAGGGAAATGAGGATAGGGACCATAGTAGTACCGATGGAAGCATCGTTGTATCTACCGTACTCCCTATGCTAGGATGACCTTCATTGATCTGGGATCAATGATAATGGTCTAGGACCAGCAATAGGAGTTGTACCCACTATAACACTGACTTCGAGTCAGTTCAGGACTGGTCTGGGACCAGTGGTACACACTCTCACACTGACTTTGAGTCAGTGGAGGATGGGATGTTACGTCCTCGATCACTTCTTCTTCTTCTTCATAGTTCAAGCAGAGCAGAACAGAGCAGAGCAAAGCACAGCATAGCAAGGCAGGGCAAAGCAGGGGTCAAGTTGTACAGGGCAGTGCATTTGATGGATGAATAGTAGCGATAGACAGACGAATTGTGGATGAAGTTCTCCCTAGTTGAGAGGGAGTGTTAAAATTGGCAACTAGGGCCAAACTTCATGTGGGTCACCTTATTCATCGCTGATTATATTTTTCTTGGATTCCTCTCGTCAAGAGGTGTAGGATTGATCTAAAGATCATCTGATTCCAATAAATGTTTATGGAGATATGAATTTATTTAGATTATGAAATAATTATCAAGCCAACCAACAACTCATGTAGGCATAGAAGCCCAACAGACGCATCTATTCATCATCAACATTTGAATATAAATACAGGAGGTCTTTTCCTCATTTGGACACACATCTCATCACATCTCTCTCTCCTGCGCAGAAAAGAGGCTCTTCTCCTACTACGCAAAAAAGGACTCTTCTCTCACACGTGTGGAAGGAAGGACACAGAATTTAGGGCTGCAACTGCAGATCGAAAGTTTGACTAGCATTGACCATCAGACTCTCTCTCAGAACTGCGTAGTAGGTGAAGTTGACTCTCCTTGGAAATGCCAGTGATGCCGGTGATGTTGTTGATGCTGATGCCGGTGATGTCGGTGATGCCGACGATGCCGATGTCAGTGATGCCGATGATGCTGATGTCGGTGATGCCGGTGATGCTGGTGATGCTGATGATGTCGGTGATGTTGATGATGCCGGTGATGCCGATGACACTGATGCCAGTGATGTCGCTGATCTAGGGTTTGTTGTTGCTAATATAAATCAAATTTTTGTATTATTTCTCTCTGCTAAATTATTGAAAATAAAAGAAGATTTGATCAAAGGGTTCCCCATATTGGGGTTTGTCCCTGGGTAGCCGCCACATCTGGTGTCTCGTGTCTTGGCTTGTTTTCTGCTGATTGTTTAATGTTCTATATGCACTTTACTTATTGTACATGTGATTGCTAATATATGGATAATAATAATAAAAAAATAAACTGCTCTAAGCATAGAACATACCATAACTTAACAACTGCAGCTCTTGAGGAGCTTCCTTTACAACGGGTCTTCTTCCATGATTCAAGTCTTTCCTTTGAAATTCCCTCCATAACTTTTGTGTTATGCAGGTTTTCCTATCGAGGAAATATAAAGAAAAGGCTATTAGCATACAATACAAACAAATCTCGATGTGAGGAGGAAACCAAACATAAAAGTGGAAACAAGGAACAAGATATTTATCTTTTAATAAAATGGTGAAGGCTCCCTAGTCTGAGGGATACCTATAACTTATCAAAACAATTTAAAAAGATTCTAACAAGATATATTAGATCTACGAACTATAGAAATCAAAACATGAATAAAAAAATAAAATAAAAAACATTACGAAACTTAAAATAGTAAAATAAGAAGGATATGTAAGAGGAGACTTAATAGTATAAGTCTTTGATTTTGGATTCTCATGTCTTGTTCTTCTTTGGTGGCGCTTCATCAGCGACATTCACATGTTCTCTTTCTCTCTTCTTATTCCTTGGATTTTCAAGACATGGACTCTTGTAGTGTCCTATCTTATGACAATTGTTGCATTCAATCTTTGATAGGCCAGTATTCTTCCTAGCTCCTTTAAACTTCTTAAATGCACCCTTCTTCTTGTGTTGATCAGTTTAAGCATTTCAAATGTCGTCTTCTTTATCCTCCTCGTTATTTACTAATGAGATGTGGGCATCTTCTTGACTACGTGCATTCCACATTTGTTCAAAGGTAGGTGTGCCTTTCCAACAACTAATTCCTTATGCAAATAAGCTCCATGATTTTGATAGACCTAGTAGTGCAACAATCACGAGTTCTTTCTCTGGTACAACTTCTTCAATCACTTGGAGTTCATTTCTTATTCTAAAGATCCTTGCAAAATATGATGACACAATATTGGTTTTTGTCATCTTTATTGTCCTTAGTTCATTCTTGAGGCTAGCTATTTGACCAATGTTTTTTATGGTAAATAACTTGGAGAGGGCTTCATACATTTCTTGAGCAAAATCTATACTGAATATGTATGGGATTAGATTGTCCTTTACTCCATCTACTATGAAATTCATAGCCAAGATATGGTTTCCCTTAATTTCTCCTTTTCTGCATCATCTGTAAGTTTCTTAATTTTTCCTTGAACAAGATTCAAAACTTTATGCTTAGCGAGAATAAGATCTATCATCTTCTTCCATGCCCTGTAACTGGAGGCTCCTTCTAGTTTGTTTTCAGACTTCATTTTCATGTCTTCTATGGTAGACCTTCCTCTTATATGACCTTTCCTTGTACGCTTTCAGTAGATCTTCAAGCTACCTTCTTCAACTTAGCTCTAATACCATGTTATAAATATCAAGGCGGCAAAAATATTTTCTTATGTTGATAATTATTTGTGATATTCTTGTAGTTTTATTATCTTCTCTTTATGTTCTTTTTTTATCTTAGTTTCATCGGGCAATCATCAAATCAAAACATGAAGATCAACAACACCAAATGTAGCCACTCAGCCAGGGCTTAAACCCCTCGCTAGGGGAAAACGCAGTCAAACTCTTCCACTAGTAAATCAAATTGAGATAGATCAAGATCTTAGACCCAAACGACCTTTTTCCTCCACCAGGTCAACCTTCAGAATGATTTAGCGAACTCCAATAGTCTCTTCTTGTCTAGCATCTTCAGCCCAGCAACAATCCAAAATTTTGACCGTCAGCTGCTTCAGAATTTCGGCCCAGCGCAGTTGCAATTTCAGCCCTTCCAGCAACCCAAGAACTTCACATGTATGAGACGAGAGAGAAAATTGAACTTCTTATGTTTGACAGACTTCCTTCTTCACTAGGGTTTCATTCCTCTTCCTTGAATTTCACACCCTTTTCTGCCTCCAACCACTGTAGATCGAACTTGTTGCGAGTGTGCTCCAAATGAGTTGAATTGTTACCCTTTTATAGTGGTTTATGCCTCTCTAATTAGGCCGACTTGTCCAGGTTAAGGCCGACTTGATGGAGGAGGCCTAAATGACCTATTTTACATAAAAATAATTTGTTTCTTGATTGAGGAAGCCCAAGAAAGGTCTTTTACAATCTGACATGGACAAGGACACTTGAGAAAAACCCTAGAACCCTACAATGGAAGCTTTGACCTAAGAACCATTGACCCAAGCATAAAACCCAGGCTTTGATAAGTCAATTTCTTTTATAATAAAATTTATTTTTCTTTCTTTTGACAAATACATTGCATCATTACATCATGACTCAAATACAATTATGAAGACCGACACTAATTACATTTTTCAACAGCCCATAGGGGTAGCTAACTCTCGTACTACAGGTTTCAAATCCATGTAATGCTGACTGTCTACAGGTATCTAGGTAGCAGAAAAGCCCTCATATAGTTGTGGGCAGGCTTGGAATTTGACGGGCTGCAGCATGTATTTCCTGCTGTGAAGGCTTCGCACCTTAGAACACCAGAAATAATGGTTGACCCTGAATCCAGAATGAGGTTTAACTTTGGGAAGGACCAGTGAGAATTGGCATAATTTTGATATAAAAAAGTGATATGGACTTAGGCTGTTCAAATATCGCCTTCTATCTGATAAGGTATAAACCTGAATGTTGACACAAATTTTCCAAATTTCCTGTAAGGAACCTCATAATTGGTCAATTTCTCATCCTTCTATGGTAAAATTATGAAATACATGTATACTCTGAAAAACTAAGCTCCTAAAAGTCTCGGCTCTTTATATAAACTAATGATGAACTCCGGTGCCCTAGTGAAAGAATAAGTGGTAGTAAGATGTACAATAGGAAATTAAACAACCAGTGCTGGATGCAGAGCCCGTGGGGGACGCTCTCCAACAGTTTACCCTAATTGCTGAAAGTTTGAAACATTTTATCGCTACTGGCTTTTGAAACTTCATATAAATTTAAATGACAAGCTTGTTCATGTATTTTCATCACCACCTTCAACTTTTTGATCTTTGAACAACCTCTGATCTAGTTTTTACTCTAAGGCCTACAGTTGGCTGTCATATAAAAAATAAAAAGCAAATATGGATATGTAACTCAAAACCGTCTAAATACAATTAGGTTGAAATCCCAAACAGATGGCAACATGTAGATGCCAGATTCTCATATAGCATCTAAAATTACATTTGCTGAAGGACCAGAGTAATGTGCCTTATGGGGGGAAGCGGGGAATGCCAGCTGTCATTGCCACAAACCTATACCAAAAGAGCAAGATGAGAAGAAAACCTAGCAGGGAAGGAAGACATGTACTTTGAGTTTTGTTACGGGATGCCTGATATGGTAGTAAAACACAGGAAAAAAGGAATGCACTTGATAAGATGACAGTAAAACACAGGAAAAAAAAGAATGCACTTGATGAGATGGCAGTACAACACAGGATAAAAAGAATGCAGTTGATCAGACAGTCTTATTGGCACATGCCACATATACATCCATAGTTATAACTTACTAAATAGTAGAATGAATAAAAGACACATGATGTTGGCAATGCTATCATGGATAGGCTATTGCTTATGCTTGAGATAAAAGCCCAGAATGTACCTTCGGTAACTAAATATCCTAGTAAATTAATTGTAATATCATTGAATAAACGAATAAAAACTTTATTAACAATGTCTGTACAATTACAAGAATAGTATAATGAATTGGGGATGGAAAATAATATACAACCAATATCATATATTCTAGACTTACTGCAGTTCATCCTGCAGCAAGCATTAAACACGAGCCTCTGGAAAAAGAGTATAGTTCTCAATTATGTGAGCCTAAAGGGCATCTCAGCTTCATTTCCATCGCTGTCTACTTTAATTGTAATTAACATCTTGCATATCTCTATCCTTGTATCGGCGGTAGTGTCTATCAACATCTACTTGATGTTGTTGCTGCTGCTGTCGAGAAAAATGATAATGGTGAAAATGTTAATAGCTATGTCGATATTGATTCTCATGAGGACCCACATGTCTGAGTTAATCACGGCCTCCATAATCACGCCACTTTGCAGGGCTTCCTCCCTTTTCAATTTGATTCAACATTGGAGACCCAGACCACTTATCATTCAACCTCGATACCTGCTCATGCGGATTTGAGAATGGAAGTTTACCTTCCTGTGCATGATCATAGGAAATTTTGGCAAGGCTTCTTTCCTGCTCCCCTTGCATTGGAACAAAATCAGAAGATCTTGATCTTTTCTTCTCAGGGAAGCTCTCCAAGTTTGACTTCTTTCTTTTTCCTCTATTCTCACCTTCATCCCTGTGTTCCTTTCTGAGTTCTATGCCTTCCTGCTCTACTCTGTATAATGACCTAGCCCAGTTCTCTTTTCTCTCCTGTTTTGCCTTTTCAGCTTGAGCAGCAGCTTCAACGCCACTTTCCAGTTCTCTAATAAGATCATCTTCATCTATCAGGTCAACCTTTGGCTTAGTAGGTCGTGGATCCATCCCCTCTCCACGTGACCTCCTCCTTTTTTCCAAGGCTGCCTTCACTTTGTCTTTATTAACATCATCTAAGCTAGCCCAGGACTGCTTTCCTTCAATATCAGGACAGCCAAACTTAACTCTAGTTTCATCCCCTGAGTTATCACTGTACTCCTTTGATTCCACAGCCCTTCTTGAACCTGTTTGCTCATTTCTTTCATAACCTTGTGAAGTGCCTAACATATTTACATCAGAATGTTTTATTTTACTCAGCTTCTGTAAATTTGCTCCACCATCAAATTTTTCTCTGCCTCTGCTGTTTGAAACTGGATTCAAAAACTGCTGTGAATCCTCACTGATATCAGCTCCTCCAGGTAAACTGCGTTCTGTAACTTGAGAACAGCCGCTTATAGGCGCTGCTCCAGCATATGCTTGTGAAATGCCCAGATTTTGATTGATCACACCAGATCTTCCACCAGGCTCATTTCCACGCAAACCAGGAGAGGGCCCATTTTGCTCGTATAACTCGAGCATTTGATTGCTGATGTCTGCATGTGAAATAAATAAACTGAAAATATAACACCCAATCTGTACACCAGGATTCAAACTTAGATGCATTATTCCTATTATGCATGAAACTGAAATTGCAGAATCCAAACCAATCGATTATAGTGCAACCATGGAATCATAAGTATTGAAAGCCCAGAAATTAGGTTTCCTCCATTAGAATCCCCCTCCTATAATTTTGTAACCTCACAAGGAATAGATTCTAGAAAAAAGAAAGAAAAAATATACTGAAAGAAAAGGTGGAAAAACAATCAAAAGGGGCTTTTATGAGAAGCTGAAGATTGTGAACCGCAAACCTTCCAACTGTGCTGGAGTCACTTCAAATGCCTGCCACCATACCACCTCCCCATCGTTGGGAAGCTTGACCTTGAGAAACTTAGCCGCAAGGAAAATGGCTCCAGCAGCAATATGGTGAGGTTTGTATTGCAGGCAGAGAGATGTGCGCAGCCTGCACACCCCTTCCACTGCTTCATTCCACTAAGCTCAAAACAAGTGAATAAAGAGAATCGGGATACCTTTGAAGGACCCCAATCAAGAATTTAAAAAAAAAACCACAAAGAGAGAAAATCTTACCCATCATTCACAAAATTCCATGCCACTTGAGCAAGTGCATTTTGAGCAACCTTAAATTTCTTAATCGCTTCAACAAGAGGTTTATAAGGATGGTGAACATTCATATCAAATCCCAAAGTCGACAGTAGAACTCTTTCCGCAATCACGATTAAATCTCTCTGCTGTTCATAAACCTCCTGCAGACAAGGTAAAAGCATTAAATTGAATGCTATACAGATAATTTTGCACAAGATAAGCAAAAAAGAAAAATGCAATCCTTCAATCAAGGAAGAAACCAAGCATGCTTATGTATTCGGTAGAGTGTATAATGCATGCATCCTAAAGATGATTTGACAAGTGGAAATACTGGATGATTGCCATTTAGTTTACACTAAAATCAAACAGAAAGGCAGAATAGCCCATTTGTGCAGAACTCCCACCTTTTGCTTGATAGTTGGGATAATTTCAGGATTCTTCTTATTACGAATTTCAAACGAGTAAAATACTATATTCTTAAATGCAGGGGGTCCTTCCTCAACCTTTCCAGCAGTGAGCATGCAAGCAGTTGCAATTGTCTGCAAAAAAGCCACATGTATTCATTAGTTTCTAATGTGTTTCTGACCAAAGGTTTCTTCAAAACATAAAAGACATGCATGAAAATAATGTGCAAAAGAAGTCGTCAATGATACCAAGAAACCACCAATAATAGACTTCTTGACGAAAGATCTCAACAATTATCATGCTGAAGCAACACAAGACTTGGGCATACTATTTAGTGTTTCCATTATTGATTTATAAATTATGATGGATGAGCATATGCCATTGAACATATGCGTATCTAATTGTTGCAACATGCACTGAGCACTCTTATGATCTTGTCATTTACGAGTATTAAATGTGAAAATTGTATAATCAATTCTTAGTGTTGAGTCCTTTGATATCATTAATCTTATAATAAATTATTAAATTTTCCTTTTGTTTTCTTATAGGAAAAAAATATTGTATACAAATTTTTTCCTGAAGAAGAGATGCCGATTCAACAAAGTGGCCAGATAGCTTCTGCCATGCACCAGAAGCCTTCATTTCTAGCACAGATCCTACTGAGCCTATTTCAACTATTGTAACATGTGTAGACTCCAGTAGGATTGTACTATCCATCCACACAGGAGCTGTACCATCTTATCCTTCCGTGGCCGGGAGGATAACTTGGCGAAAGTACTGTTGTAGCTTTTTCTATATCCTGTCACACAAGTGCTTCAGAAGACATAGAAGCCTCCTAGAGACAGCCTCTGGGTTGATACGAGACCAGTGCCTAGGGCATCCGAGAGCAGTGCTTTTGAAGATTATCAGTAGGGCTTTCTACTGCACTCCATATGTCACATAGTTTGAAAATAGATAATTCAGGGGCTTGGTTCAATAGTCCTTCATCAAGGTAAACTCAAGCAAACACATAGATCTAAATACTCAAAGGGTAAATATGGCTAATCTCAAGGAGAAATGTCTTGGTTTTGGTGGCCGACATACAACAATAGGCAACTTAACATTGTTGTTGTAGTATAGATGACCAAGAGGAAGGAAAGGAGGGGAATTGATGTAGAGGGCTGGACAGAACACAAAATAATAAGCAACAATATCCAGCAGAAATATGGAAGAGTGAGGAAATGAAAATGCAGAAAAATTGGAGCATGAATTGAAGTCTCAAACTCTATGCCTCATGAATACATTTGTCACCAAACAACAATAAGTAAATCTGTGCACATATAGGTACTGTAGGCTATTAAATAACACAAGTAAATTTGTAGTTGACACAGGTACTTTTTACTATTTAGCAGCAAACATACAACCATAAGGAGAGTGATACCGGTAGCTTCATTACACTATTTCAGAGGAGAAAAGACATACATGAAGTGATAAACAAAGGGGAAACATACTGCACATTGCTCTAATTGGAATCAACAAAACAGTTTCATTAATCCTTGAAGATGGAGTCCAAATCACCAATCCATTACATTTAGCAATTGTATTGGCCTAGGGATCTCGTGAACAAGCAAATTGAACCAAAGTGGAACCACAGAATTCGGGCTTCTTGGGTGCAAAATTTGGGAACCTCTCTTAAGTGTTTCCACCCTCTATTTACAAGGAGAGGAGGAGCTTTGAACAACAGTTACAAAATATCTCAGTCGAGCTCCAGCTGGCTAATCAACTAGCTATCTCGGCATGTGAATGTTTGCTGCCCAAAATTATTACAATCGGATTTGATTCCGTTCTTGAAAATGCAAAAATTACAGAATAATAGACATAAAGAAAACTAAATGATGGTTAAGGAAAATATCTCCCTGCCATTGATGGCCTCTGATCAGGCCATGTCTCTGCCACAATGTTCCTCTTTAGTTGCTTGGTTGGTTCACCTGTCGCTTTCGCCTTAACTACTTGAATTCCCCACTCTCTAGAACCGGGAGTGATCCACTGTCGGTTGCTTGTCACAGAGCAGAAATGAAGATCAGCCTAGCAATCCTTCATTGTCTGACTGTGTGGAGCTCCATGCTGAGAAATTAATTCTCAGGTGACCTGCACATTGCTTCCTGAGTCCCATACCTCCATTTACCTCACTGAAGACGTGTGTTGAAGCACAGAGATGGCTTGTATCATCCCAAGGCAGACCCAACGCTCTTTCATGCGGATCGTGGTCCTTGCTGCCTTGACTCAATGATTTTTTATAGTGACCATTACTTCTAAGACCAACTCCTCTGTTCCCACATTCAATCTTGCAGCGTTCAGCTCATCCATCTCATAACTCTTTGTGTTACACTATCACAGCCCAATATGTCCTGTATTATTGCAATAGTGTTATATCGAAGCTTTTCCTCATCGGGACTTTTATTCTTAAAGTCATTACAAAAACAAAGTTTCGATGTCCTTGGCCCCTTTTATTTAGCCCCTTTCTATTTTCCTCCATGGGACTAGGTGCAGTGACCGGAGGCTTAGCCTTAAGGCACTAGGGCATTTTGTTCCTGCCCAGGGGTCGTTTTTCCTTTGTTAAGAGCTTAGCACCCTTGGTTCTATGAGTTCTTCTCGACCGTGTGCCAACCCTAATATCGGAGCCCCCTTATCGGCACTTTTTCAATTGCCAAATGTTATAAAGTGCCAACATCCTCAACTTTCAATATGACATCATCACTCCATGTGGCACTTCCTAAGTGGTGACATGTGTCACTCAGATTTGCCCCCTTAGGCCCCTCAAATCGCCAAAACTGCCTACCACAAGTCTTGTCATACCGCGACATCATATTGACGTCAGATGCCATTGTAGCTTTATCGGAAACAACCATATGCTGCCACATGTAGCTTATCGAAACCAATCATATGATGCCATGTGTCCTGCTAGAGGAGAGACAAAAGGTGATGCAGGAGCATTCAGCTCAATAATATCATTGTATTTTAATAGACATAGGGGGTCTTGTGTTTTAAGGAAGTTGGTTTCCTAAGTGTTCAATTAATGTAATTATTTAGGCTTTTGAGTGATTTTAATGAGAATAGGATTTAATTAAGAAAGTGAGGCATATTAGTAAATATTCTTGAATATAGGATAGTTGAGAGATTTAGGATCGTTGAGAGATTGAAAGATTTGAGAATTAATTGTAAATCTTAGATTAGTAGTTAGTTCATGATTTTGTAGATTAGAGAGGATCCTTAGAGATAAGTAAGAGATTTTAGGATTTTGTTGAGAAGCTTATGGATCTAAACCAAGAATTGGTTATAGAATCCTTTTGTACAAATGTAAGCCTAAAAGGCATAGTCAGAGGTTAAATAATTAGTTGGTTAGCTGGTTAGTTGGTTAGATAGGTTTGATTGTAAGCCTACGAGCAGATTGTGAAACAGAGGCCACTGACATTGGAAATCAAGCCAAAGAGACAGAGAGTCTTAATATGTAATCATTTGTTTGTATATACATATACAGAGATTCAATTCTGGAACTGTGTAAGTGTGTGTTTTGAGTATTGATTATAAGTTATGTGTGCATCAGAGGTTTGCATAGTATATGTATGCAGGCGAACTTCGGGCAGAACACACAAAAGGAAGAATGATACGAAGGATCATAATGGATTGCTTGAATCCATTTGAAGGATCACAGTCGAGATTCAGGTGTGACTGTGTTAAGCAATGTGGAAAAAGTCGAAGTCGGGATTAATTCGGCAAGGGTCCAAAAGTTGAAAAACTCGTCAAAGTCAGGATTTTTTTGAAAAAGTCGGCAAAATTAAAAAAACACAAAATTATTCATTTTATTTTTTATTTTTTAACATCTAAAGTATCCACAACCTCAAATAAATGCATTTCCACAGAAACATGTAAAGTAAGCTAATATATAATATGTATATGAAGTCTAGTGCTACATCACATATCAAAATAGTGAATCAACTCCTGAATTTTGAGTCTTGTCTGAGTCTCAACTCTCAAGAGTCAAAATATCAACAAAAATACAATAAATGTATATCATGAGTCATCTAAAAGTCATCAAATAATCAGTCACTGAGATCCTCTTCCCCTTTTAATTTTTGTTTCCTAATTGTATTAAAAAATAAGTCATGCATTTATTTAGTAGATTGTAATTTGCTTGGGTAATAAGGTGTCAAGTGGTAGGTCCAATGAAAATTAACAGTGAGTATCACAGTAGATGTGAAAATTAATGCTTGGTGACTCCAAGCTTCTTATTTTATGAGAAAACAGTAGATGTCAGATTACTAACCTAGCCTTGGCATCTATTATTCAAAAACTCTTGGAGGTAAAATCCACTTTTGATACATAACCTTTCCCCACATTTACAAGGAGTTCACCACAAAAGAAGATTCCCTTTCAAAACGTGCTCTCATTGCAGGGAGGATCTTTGCTGTCTCAAGATTTCACAAGTACTTTGTTCCTGTCTGAAAAATGGGTTCTTTTTTGAGGCATTGGTTTTGTTTTTTTTGGATAGGTTGTTGTTATTTGATCTTCATGACCTCCTCTTTGTTGTTTCTTCTGGAAGCATTCAACAATTGTAACAATGTTTTTGATGGTGTGGGGTTCTTTCTACGAAACACTGTTGTATGCCTGTCCTTTTGGTACTTTTGTAATCTTTTGAAGGGGCAGTGGTTGTTAGAGTCTGGATCACTGAAAGCCTGGAGGCTTAGCCAATGTATACTTTGCTTTCTAACTAGAAATATGAAGTATAAAGCTTTGTTTTTCCTTGGAAAACAAAAACATATCTTAACCTCAAAACTAACAGATTACAAATGAGACTACTATGCTCGCAAGAAGTATGACAAACAATACAACGCAATAACTTGAAAATGCATGGATGGAAGCTTCAATTTATAGTTTTTTCACCTTTGCAGCCTCTTTATCCGCAGCCTGGGAAGGGAGGCAGACTTTTTGGGTCGACTCCCGATTAAATCGGAAGTATAAGGAAAAAATTGTGATTTTTTCCTTTGTGAAAAAGTTGCCAAAAAGTCACAGGATTAAATCGTTTAGTTCAAAAAATCGCGTTTTTAGGATTAAATCGGGATTTTTTGTAGACTTTTTCCACACTGGTGTTAAGAACTCACAGAGTTAAGCTCGAGAGGAATTGCGCAGCAAAACCGCGGAAGGACCAAAACCCTGAAGTAATCCGAAACCACAGAAGAACTTTGAATAAATGGTGTAAAAACCCAAAGTAAAGTGACGGATGAAGGAATGATGTGTCGATGCACAAGAGTTGTTGGATCTATATGATCAACGGACGAGATTTGTTCGTGATGAGCGGCCAAGATTAAGTCACATGGAACAAAGCAATTAGAATCGCATCGCAACATATTCCAAGAGTGAATGAACCTCGCTGTAAGCGAATTGCGATTACGATGAGCGATATTATTACTGACCGTTGGATCAAGTGCTTTGATCAACAGTAGAGGATCATTGATAAACCCCGCATCACAATATTTCAATGGTGAGCGAATGAACCTTAGGGCTGAAGAAAGTGCGATGTGCGACGTGCGATGTCCAATGTGATCGGCGATTAGTTCGCATCACAATATTCATGATGGATGTACCTTGGCCCTTAACAGTTGCGATATGCAGTATTGCGACATGCGACGTGAGCGAACTCGATAAGGTATGGATGCGGGTTAATTGTATTTGGAATCCGGTTGTGTTAATTGCAGATCGGATGCGAAAGGAGGAAGGCATGTTAGTGTGATCCGCAAGAATTGCAACAACCGATGGATCTGATGGGATGAAACCAATGGTGGGAATGAATGCGATAAAGATAGAGAATCGGGAACAAATATATAAAAGTCGTGGAACGATGGAGAGTATGATCGCATCCCACAGATTAGAAGTTCTGAGTGTAGGTTCTTAAGAGTTTTGAATCCCGCGATTGCGATAAAGGGAGCATTGGAAAATGTGCAAGATAGAGGAAGTTACGTATGCTTTGTGAAAGATTTCTATTATAAAAGAAATATAATAGAAATAAAACACCGATAGAAGGTTTTGTGGTTTAAGTCCAAATATAACCAAAGTAAAGAGTGGGGTTGGGTATATATGTGCGGGCATTAAGGATTGATTAAAAGTTTAATGAAGGGAGAGTATAGAGTCCCAATGGAAAGGATGGATTAAGGGTAGACTGTGGTTAGTTTAACAAATCATTCCGCGTGAGATTTAATTAAGGGGGCCTTAAACCTTAAGTAATGAAGATTTGACTCAGCAGGGAGTTGAAATTCCTAGGGAAAATAGGATATATGCATTTTATATGCATATTGTGGGTATTCCCAAGTTTTCTTGAATCAAAAGGGCTCGTCCACCTTTGGTTTTGCGATGAAATCCTTTGTTCATCCTTATCGGTGCTCCTCGACCAATTTTAACGCTCTCGAAACTTTTAACAATATCGTAACTTTTTAAAGGTTTGCATTTTCAGAAGTTTCGATCCTCCGATTGCCGATGTTCCAATCTCCTTTGAGCTCTGACACTGCCTGCTCCGATGTATTGGACCTCCGGCATTGCGATTATCGATATCTTTGACTTCTGATATGCAACTGTCGATATATTTGACTTCTGATATGCGATCCTTGATATCTCTGATGCTCTGATGTTGTGATCATTGATATCTCTAATGCTCTGATGTTGTGATCGTCGATATCTCTGGACCTCCGATATGCGATCTCAAATATTTTGGACCTCCAATATACAATCGTCGATATTATTTCCTTCTTGAGGCTTTAATCCTTGAAACTTCAGCAGACCATATTTTTTGGTCTAGGAGTCCATTTTTGGACTTCCACATGTCGTTGAAAAGCTTGTTCAAAGCACTTTCTACTAGAGAGGGTCCAATGTAGGCATTGAGTCCTTCTGCAGCTTAGAAGATGACTGCAAGCTTCTTTGCTATTTTGCATTCTTTTGACATCATTTGGCACCATTTGAAAAATTTTGCAGTAAGTGATAACATTGGCTCCAATTGGGGACAGTGCTTTGCTGGCAAGTACTGAGAACCTATAGACTAGTAGCCTTCACCATTGGGCATGGAGTCAAAAATATATGAACCTATAAAACCAGAAAATCTCCATGGAACTTTATTTGCTAGGAGTCCTTTCCTCATAAAACTAAAATGCAAAACTATAAATTCTAACAGCTTGGAAATTAAATGCTCACCTGGTGAATTTATTTATATACAACTCTTACTTATGCATAGGGCTCAATTCACCCAAGTGACGTCAACCTTCTAATGGTACCAGCCCAACATTAGAGTACTGGACCTTATGCCATCATTCTCTAGAAATTCAAAAATTAAAACAAGCAAGTACCACATAAAATCTTTGGACAAAAATTTTGATATGTGCCCCCAACTTGATAGTTCATGCTTACCCCTTTTAATCTCCTCCATGAACCTTCTAATTGAGCTTGGAATTGATGTATATTATTGTAGGCCAAAGGAAGACGCCATGTAGTCAGCTACTGGATCATGGAACTGATAAGAAATAATTAATAGTTGTCAACCTTTCTTGAACAGTTTCCAGGGAGGAATCTTTCTGCAACAGGCAGCCACCAACATTGCTTGGCTCTTCAACTTTGGGCTCCTCTTGAAGAAGTTGTTGTTGGTCATCTTCTACCCACTTATTTGTAAGCAAATCCCTTTGAAAGTCTGCAACCATCTTATACTTCTCTGAATCATCTGAATCATAGATTGGAGAAGGTTCTTGAACTTGTTCTCCAGGTGAAGGATATGAATCGTAAACTGGAGTGTCCTTGTTAACCTCATGGTGGGCCTTCTCTGTTTGTGCAGCTTCCCATGACTGGGACTTTTGTATTCATGCATTCCCAACATCCCATCGAAATCATACGAATCATAAGAAGGAGAATCATCAAATTTGGCAAAATAAGACCTCTGAAGGTTTGGTTGCATCTCGATGACATCTTCATCTTCCCTTTCTTGATTGTTGGGTGATGCTTCTTGATGCAAGTATATGTCTCCTTGGAGTTGAGCCCCACAAACATATTCAGCAAGATCATTAACCTTAGAAATGTTTTCAACATTAAAATGGCCACAACAATCTTCAAACAGAGCATCCAGCGGATATAATCTTTTGCAAAAATGATTAAATGCTATGTAAAATCTCTTTAAGGAAGATATGCTGCCACGAGGTAGTGTTCTGTACCAAACTCTAAAATCTTCGTCTAAAGAATACATGAACAATTTCATTTTCACGTCTTCAAGAACAATACCCTATTGTTCCCTGCATTCATAAAAATTCTTGAGTTGGTCCGTCCCATCTGTGTTTCCACTGAATCTAGGCAAACAGGTATACCATTCACAAAATGAAGGAGCAGGGTGGCGATAACCAGCAATAGAAGAAAAAACCAATGGGGCAAATTTGTTGGCCAAGAATGCAAGAATGGCTATTTTGAAAACCCCTCTAGGTGAGTGATCTCAAGTTCAAATGTAAGGGAAGTTTTTTGCTATTTAGCATCAAAGCGAGTACGAAGCCTCTTGAAAGCCAGGATGACCAAATAACGATATAGACAGTGGAGTCGCCAGGGTGTTTACAATAAGATTCTAATAGTGGAGTCGCCAAGGTGAGAGATCTTCAACTCACACTTCCCTTGCTCACCTGACGGAGGGAATGTAAAAATTGTCGTACCTAGGGAAAAATATTCTGATTCGTTCCCCGGCAATGACGCCAGAAAGATGTTGTATCCTTTTCTATCTCCTGTCACACAAGTGCTTCAGAAGATATAGAAGCCTCCTAAAGAAAGCCTCTGGTTGATAGGAGACTAGTGCCTAGGGCATCCGAGAGGAGTGCTTCTGAAGATTATCAGTAGGGCTTTCTGTTGCACTCCATATGTCACGTAATTTGGAAAGAGGTGATAATGGAGTCGCCAGGGTGTTATAAAGTGTCGACATCCTCAACCTCCAATATGACGTCATCACTCCACGTGGCACTTCCTGAGTGGTGACATGTGTCACGCAAATTTGCCCCCTTAGGCCCCTCAAATCGCCAAAACTATGTCACATGTCTTGTCGTAGCGCCACATCATGCTAACGTCAGATGTCACTGTAGCTTTATCAGAACAATCATATGTTGCCACGTGTAGCTTACCAGAACCAATCATATGTTGCCACATGTCCTACTTGAGGAGAGAGAAAAGGGCTCGTCCACCTTTGGTTTTGCAATGAAATCCTTTGTTAATCCTTATCGGCGCTCCCTGGCGGTTTTAATGCTATCAAAACTTTTAACAATATCGTAACTTTTTAAAGGTTTTGCACTTGCAGAAGTTCTGATCCTCCGATTGTCGATGTTCTGATCTCCTCGAAGCTCTGACACTCCCTGCTCTGATATATTGGATCTCCGACATTGCGACTGCCCATTATGCGACCGTTGATATCTCTGATCTCTAATATGCGATCGTTGATATCTCTAATGCTCTGATGTTGCGATCACCGATATCTTTGAACCTCCAATATGCGATCTCAGATATTGTGGACCTCAGATATGCGATCGTCGATATTCTTTCCTTCCTGAGGCTTTAATCCTTGAAACTTCAGCAGATCATATCTTTTGATCCAGGAGTCCATTTTTGGATTTCCACGTGTCGTTGAAAATTTTGTTCAGAGCACTTTCTACTAGAGAGGGTCTGATGTAGGCGTTGAGTCCTTTTGCAACGTGGAAGATGACTGCAAGCGTCTCTACTCTTTTGCATTCTCTTGACATAATTTGGCACCATTCGAACAATTTTGCAATAAGTGATAACAGGTACCACAACTATGATGGAATAAACATCAAATGGAAAGCTTTAAGGATGATAAAACAAGTATGGGGGTCCATCCGGAGGAAGGTTACCACCTTTATGACTTCCTCCATCATAGGGGATCATCTTACACTAGAATTTTATCTTCCTTGTTTGAGGTTGCCATATTCGCCAACCAATAAGCAATTTGATTGGCTTACCTTTTGAATCATTCGATCTGCAGAGCTCAAAGATTTTGTGCCAGTGCTAATCTGTGACATTTGGTTAAGGAATTTCCAGGCGGGAGCATGGTTCTGGTACTTAGATGATCTATGGTACCGTTTGAATCCCCCTCAAAAAGGCTTTTGAATCCCAACCTTAGGGACTGCAAGATGCCAGAAATCAAGGCTTCCATTTCTGCTTTGATTATATTTGGTTACATTTTGTGATTACTAGGAATTGATGTCAAACAGCATGACATGACCCTGATGGTTTCCTCAAAACTCCTTCCCTGAACACACCTGGATTAACTTTTGAGGAGTCATCGATGCTAAATCTTGTCCATTCTTCAGGAGAATGACTCCAAAACAGCTAGCCCTTGAGTGACCTAAGTGCTATCCTTAACAGTTAGTGGTTTTGTTTTAACCGTTATTGGTTTTGTTTTAAATATTTATTTATTTTATATTCTCTATCTGATGCTCCCCATGCACCCTGATTTCCGAAATAGTGTCATTTTCCCACACTCGCTAACCCTGACTACTTTGTATGAAATACTGGTAGATAAAGGAACCTACAGTTATGTCCCTTGCTACTTAGTATGAAAAACTGGCAGATAAAGGAGCCTACAGTTATGTCAGGACTGGCATGTAAAAGCAATTATATATTTGCTCACAGATATATCCCGATACATACTCTGAGTGACAATTGGATTTGATGCAATTAAGAACTATGAAACAGCTCCAATGTGTAGCCATTTAATCAACCAAGTTATATAGGACTTCCACACTAATGTCTACAATACCAAGTACTCAATATTGTGTCGAAGAATATGTTTTTCTCCAACAGGACTGTCGATGAAGGTAAACAAGAAAAAATTATATGGAACAAAGTGCTTCTAAACCTTTAGTTCTCATGCAAACATACTTTAATTCCTAAAAAATACGAACAAGGACAGCTAAAATAAAGCGCATGGCAACAATAATATTTCCAGAGATCATGGCACTTTGAAATTCAAACTTACAAGATCATAGTGAAAAAAATTTCTTCCTCAAAGCTGGAATAACCCAACACCACAGCTAAAAAAAACTAGAGTTTGAAAATTACTTGACCAAGAGTTACAGGCTACAGCTATTTCAAATATTTGATGATAAAAAATGATGTCAACAGGAAGTGACAAATTGTTGTCTTAGTAGATGAAAACTTCATGTCAATCTTATGAGATTGGTCACTGATAATGCAAAATCCATGAAGTTCAAAGATTGTATTATAGCATACAATGTATTTAGTTTATAACTCTACCACTGTCAAAGTATCATTGGAAAAAAAAACTACAAAGATAAGTTAAGCTATTATCACCCATACTTCAGAAACCACAAAAACAACTTTCCAAAACAAAGTAAACAAAAACTAACAAATCAGATGAGCATCTCCAACCAAAAAAGGCCAATTTTGAAAGTTCAAAATAATTGAACGAACTAAAACCCATTATCATGAAAATACGGAAAAATTAATCATACTACAAAACAATTCAAAATATGCATATATGTGCGCTCTGTCATACTCACGTATCTATCATTCTTCATGTGAGATTGACGATGAAAGAAGCGGTGACAAAGGACAATAGCTGTTGCTATGGTTACTTGAGGCCTGCAGCAAAAACAGAGCAATCATCTCTCTTTCAGACAAATTAATTTATCAATAAATTAAACGACAAAGTCAACATGTAGATTCAGTTCATGACACTAAGAAAAGAATCTCCCTTACATATGATCATATATGTGGAACTTACAACAACGAAACATTTGTGCACATTAATATCACCGAATAGGAACCAAATCTAATTAATATATGCACTCGCACAAAGAAACAAAGAAACAAGATAGATAATAGAGTTCGTACACAATTTCCAAACATCCGCAACAACATACTAGACAAAATTCTTATAGTCTATTTGGCAAATAGTAGGCGTGTTCGACACATTCTTATCATGTGTCTGATTTTTGAAAAAGAAAATCATTGGTATTTTCTCACTTTCAGTTGTAGGGAAAGAGCATTGACACACTCTCATTGTGAAGATAATGGGTAAAAGCAAAATTTAAAAGAATTTTAACTCCCATTGTGAAGATAATGGGTAAAATCAAAATTTAAAAGAATTTTAAATGTTTTGTGAAATAAAATTTAAGAGAATTTAAATATTTTGTAAGAAATATTTGGAGTTTGGATATTTTGTAAATATTTAATTGTTGAAAAAATTGAATCTTTATATTTTTAATTTATTAACTTTTTTAATATATATAAAAATATGTCTACCAAATCACTTTTCCAGGATTAATTTAATTCATATAAATATTCGAATTTCGATGTCTCCCGTGTCTTGTATCCTTGTATCATATTTATAGATTTCGTCGCCTTCACGTTAAATGTTCTCATATTATGTGACTCAGCTTGTATCATGTGACTTAGCTTATAATATTACAAACATTTAATAATGGAAAGAATTAACCTAACTTTGAGCATTAATCAAATAACCGGCTCCAAAATAAATGTTTTTCAATGGATTCCCCCGAGGTAGCATATAGATTTAGTACTATGGCAAAATTCGACGAGTATAGAATAAGCCAGCAGGCCATTCAGGAGGCGATAGGACTAATAGGAAGTTAAATACAAAGTTTAGGTTCATAAAATGTTTTGAACCATAGTTTTAAAAACCGGTTAGTCTGAACTCGAAACTCATCAAATCGGCCGGTTAGATAGGCCCAACTAACAAACTGGTAGAAAACCCGGTTGGAGGGTTGGTTTTTATCGGTTTGGTACCTAATTGGTACACATCGGCTCTAACAGGTTGGTTCTAACCCTAACCGGCCTGGTTAGATTCGACATTTGTGGGGAATCCAAGATCACCAATGGCAGTTTTTCAAGTGGTTTTGGAAGAAATCTGGGGTTTTTCCTTCTAAAACAGCACCTCTGGGCCATAAAACCAACTCTCTCTTTTTAAACCCTAAACTTAAACAAAAAACCTAAGTCAATTTTAGCAATGCTAGCAATCAATGGTAATGTTAAATTCTTAAAATAAAAGTGTATTTCCTTTATCTTTCATTTCCATCTTTTTACTTAAAATTTAACATTACTATGAATTGACTCAAAATGTTTGAGTGGTTTCAACCTCATTGGTTTTCATACGAAGAAACTAGAATTTTAGATTTCACTCAAAATTCAGCAGACTTTATAGTTTTCAGATTTCAGGATTTGGGGAATTGCAATGTTTCCATTTGATTCTGCCATGTGCGAGGACATTGGATTTGCATTTGATCAAGAACATAAAGCCCTTTATGTACCTTGATGTTGGTGGTATTGATTGTTGAACTTTGTTGATGTTGGTGAATGTTGGTGGTATTGATTGTTGAACACCTTTACCATGGCCATAACAAAAATGTACCCTTCATTCAAAGCGAAATAATTGGTTAAGCATGCTAAAGTTGAGAAGATGTACCCTTCAATCAAACCAAAATCATTGGTTATGCATGATAAACTTTTTCAATTTCTACCACAATATAAGGTTGAGCAATCCAAGTTTGAAGACTTTGAGCTAGATGATGTTTATGTAGCTCTTGTTGATGATCCGATTTCTAGCAGTGGTTAATCAATAATGATTTTGATGAGTGATTTGTAGTAGGTTAGTGGCCCAATAACTTGCAGCATTGTTTTTGAACTCTAGAAGCCACTAAGAGCCTCATTATGTACTTTGTTGTTGATATGTATTGTACTCGGCGTCATTTTGATATATTCATCCTTAAATGGTATATAGATGAGCAAACTTTGCATATTTTGTCTCTAATGATTTGTAATCATGGTTTGAAATTTTGAAAACAATTTTTTCATTAAAAATTAATTATTTCATGTATTTTTTCATATCTGGTTCATTGAATCTGGTTGACCCATTTTGATTGGGTTCTAGTTCCAATCCAAATTAGATAGGTGGCCAGCTCAAAACCCAATTCCAGCTTTTAAAGATTTTAAACAAGGATAAGTTAGATAACAATTACTTCCATCATCATGCTAAATTGGGAAAGAACTTTAAAATCTTATTACACAAAGTGCTACAATTTGGAAGCGTTACAACATCTTTAATCCAAAAATTGAAATGTGTACATCCAAGGAGGGGCTAAATAAATTGAACTCTTGTGAAATGGTTGTTTGTGATTTATATCAGTATATGTAACCAAAACCAAAAAAAAAAAAAAAAAAAAAAAAAGCATGTTTTGCTAATATGAATTGACTTATGAGTGTGGATTGCATTAGTGTTGGAAATATTGTTGACATTGATGTCAAATATAGGGGAGACTACAATGTCCAAGAAGAAGATTGCAAAATGAATATTATTGGAAATATTGTTTACCTATTTTTTTTCTTGATGGTCAATTTGGATACCCTATCTTTGAAGGCATTTTTAATTTAAATATCTAGCTCAAATGGGAGCATACAAAATATGGTTGAATAACTTATTCTAAGAGCTTTCCAACCATATATGGAACTCCCTCTAACTCTATAGGAATGAGAATATATGGAAGATTATGTTAGGTCAATCTAGTTAGAAAGTACAGGTCAGCCCAACCAGTTTTACAAGTCAACGCCAGAAATGAATGTAGAAACACTACAAATAAAGAATAGATGAGTGCATTTAAAGACCATCCAAGCAAGAAGAGCTCTGAAGTGCACAACTGAAGTTGGAGAAAACTCTTGAGATCTTAAAGGTGGAGCAAAACTGTGATTTGTAGAGTAAATGAGTCATCTTGGAATTTTCACTATAACTTTTCTTCTTAAATATTTTAAACCATTAAACTTGAAAAATTAAAGCTATTTCCTAACGCAGCATGAGCTCCTACTAAATAGGGAATTTCCCTATTTCTATGCGCATATGAACATTTTGTATGTAACTTCAAATGTAAATCAATAAGCTTGAGCAGCTTTTAAGTTTACGCAAAATTTAAAAATTAACTTGCAAAAGTACCACAAGCAAATGTAATATACCAAAGAAAATCAAATTCTAAATTTTCAAAATCAAAAATTGTGCAAAAAAATATCCATTTGGAATTGAGTGACATTTAAAATTTTAGTTTACAAAATATGAAAACTCTCTTTAGATCGGAGGCAAGGCCAGCATAGTAGCTCCCCTCACTTAAGTAGGAGGGGGAATTTGGGTTGATACCTTTTGGCCTTGTTACATTTCTTGAGATCAGAGCCAAGGCCAACATAGTAGCTCCCCTCACTTAAGTAGGAGGGGGAATCTAGGTTGATACCTTTTGGCCTTGTTACATTTCATATGGTATGAAGTCTCACTTTGTGATTTTCATCACATTGATGGAGATTTGTTTCTTATTCCTTAGAGTTGCTGCACCAATTTGGGGATTCATTTTTATGGATCCCATCTCTTCATGGCATCATATCATTTAATGAAGATCTTGGTTGGGACTCCGCTTTGGTTAAACGATGATTCTACTTGCTGCTTGGTGGTCTTCTCACATGTTTTCGCCTTGTTAATTACCCTCGAGCCTTTTGATAAAAAAAAATTATGATGATTATGGAGCCTGCTACCTCATCATATTATTACATTGGTATATTTGTTCATTCTAACTAGAGGATGTTACACCTTGGTTCATGTATGATGGTTCCATCCCTTGAAGGGTCAGATGTAGCATCACACTATTACATTGGTATATTTGTTCATTTTAACTAGAGGATGTTACACCTTGGTTCATGTATGATGGTTCCATCCCTCAAAAGGGGGATGCTAGTAGCATGGGTTGAGAAGGGGCTTATGTTCAAAATTACCATAGTACCCAATTCTCTCTTTATAGGTGCATATATTTCGTTACTAAAGGTTTGGAGTTAGGAAGGTTTGGAGTTAGGAATTGATAGTTTCACTTGATGTCTTGATTAATTGTGAGATGTTCTTTAGTGTTATGGTATATCATGATTATGTATTTCTTATTAACCTAATGTCATACTCATACAACTCACTTTTAAAAACATCTAAATAAAAATAAAAATAATAAATATATATAATAATAATAATAATATATATCATGTAGGTTCATTTTTATTATAATTTTGACTTATGATAAGGTTTTTGTAACGAACAAAGTTCATATTTCACAATAATCTTTAGAACACTTGGTACACAGAGATATCCATTAAAGATATATATAGATATATGAGGACATTTAAGAAATATGTGCAATCATAAAGCATACATGATACATTCTAATTTATTACATTATGATTAAATTGTCAATTATCAACGTATAAACTATAAGTCTCTAAATTTACATCATATTTACTCATGAATGATCACATAATGAAAATAGCAATATCCAAAATCAACCACGAGAAATTTCTAATTTATTGTCTCGTGCTTGATTGGGAGTCTCCTCCTACATAGTCGAATGACCTTAGTGCTCTTGATTAAATACAAATTCCATACCCTAGTACCCTAGGTGCTCTTGATTATTGGGAGTCTCCCCTCCATAGAGGGCTTGGTCCTCTTGATTAAATACAAGTTCCATACCCTAGTACATGACAAAATCCAATGGAGACATTGCAATCCCCCCAATCTTGAAATCCTGAAAAACAGATAAGTCTGCTAGATTTTGAGTGAGATCTAAAATTCTACTTTCGCCATATGAAATCCAATGAGGATGAAACCACTCTCAAACATCCTAAGTCATTTCATGGTAATGTTAAAAATTGAAGTAATATCTTTCATTTTCATCCTTTTACTTTAAGAATTTAACATTACCATGAACTGCATATCAACACTAGAGCCATAGGCTTGAACATTAGGCTGCCCCACTAAAAAAAATCATCTTTTTTATAACTTGAGAGAGGCATCTAGAAACATACAGAAGATATTTGAACCAATTCAAATTCCAATCCCACTGTTCGGATTCTGATTCCAATTCCCATGCCATTTGTGGGTTCTAAGGTCTGTCTGTTATCAATTCCTCAAAATACCTAATGAGGCCCTCGAACGGATGAGAGGTGTACCAACACTCGAATATGAGTTGTAACCCTTTGTAAACGCCACAAGGAGGGAGGTTATTCCTTGCACCATCTTCGGATTTGAATGAGCACTTGCAGAGCTAGCAGTTGTTGACCACCCCAGTTATTTTTTATCTAGTTTACCCGCAGCATCTTAAAAAAAATAAAAGAAAACGTCAAGTGTTAACTAGAAACTCCGTCGTACGGCTTGGAAACTCGTTTCTAGTCGTACCAGCCACGTTTCCTCAATGTGAAACGGGCCAGTACTACCGGAAACGAGTTTCCTCGTTTCCGCTAGCCGGAAACGAACCCCTGAGCAACGTTTCTTGCAACTTAGTATATATATATAGATATATCGATTAGTGTATAAGAGAATTGTTGTGAGATGAGATCAATATTACAGATGAAGGCCCGCTTATATACTTAGGCAGGTACCCCTTCATGAATGGTCATGTCTTTAGAGACATGCTTCTTTTATACTGATCACTAATTAATCATTATGATTATTATTATTATTATTATTATTATAACACCGCCTTCCTTTTCACAAAGCTTTGTCCTCAAAGCTTATTGCCAACAAGGCGTGTCATATGTTTGTGTCTTGTAATCTATTCGCATCTTTTGAAATTCTTCAATTTTTCGTCTTTGATAATACATGATGATAAGATCCTCCGAGCGATAAATAAAATTGTCGAACTGAGAAGGGATCTAACCATCCTAAATCAATCTTGTGTGGAACCTTGCAATTATTTGATAACTTGGATAAATTGTTATAGTAAGACTCGATTGTGCAGACATCAATATTCTTCAAAATATAAGTATGTTGTTTTTGTTCTGAATGATACAAATATGCACATTGAGTGAGTTGTATGCTCTTGTGATTTGGATGTTGATAAGGAGTTCTTGCAATTTGATCTTCCCTTATCTTGTGTGTGGCAATTTCCTGATTTACTTCAAACACTAACATTGTTTAAGTTGGTTACAAAATCTTCATTTGGATTTTTCTTCGTCTGAACCAATTTATCTTCTTCTTCAATTGTGATATTGACTAGATAGGTATTCGTTCATTTTTCTTCAACTTGAATGGTTACGTCTGAAGACTTCAATACTTATTTCGTTATGAGTTCATCTAATTTGTTGTTTAATGGTTTCTTATCATCTTTAAATTTTTGTTCACACATGCTCTGATAGCAATGTAATATACAAAGGTCGTTCTTGGTACGTGAAGATATCCATTGAGGATAAATATATATATTTAAAATAATATATAAAAGAATTAATATGAGATGAGATCAATATTATAAATGAAGACCCATTTATATACCTAAGAAAATACCCCTTCATAACCTTAAAGACATGTCTCTTTTATATTAATCACTAATTAATTAAACTTAATTATTATTTATGATAATTATTATTATTTATATTTACATTAATTAATTATAACACTTTACTAAGAAATATCCCTTTTCATTAGGACAGACTCCTTGAAACATATCTCTAAAGTTTAAACCTATGCATTACGACAAACTCCATGTTATAATATTCCAATTTAATGAGATAACCCTGTTTTACGTCATGTATTAACTCTTTATTTTATATCATGGCAAAGGCACAAAACTTGAGGCAAATTAAAGGACTATTTTATGTTAAATGGGTCTGTCTTGTTTATTCACGTCAACTAAGGCAGCTGTTCACATTACCTTGCCCATGAAAACAATAAGAATGGAAATGACATGACGCCAAAGGCATATGTTCACGCAAATGTTAATTTTATTCCATTGCATGGGAGCATCTCTAATTAGTTCTTCGTGCTTATTCTGCAAACCATATTGAAGGAGCATGTGATATGGAATTGATACCATATGAAGCCGCTTTAACTTCTACTGGGCAATAAACATTGCTCATGGGGTTATGAAGGGTGTCGTACGGCACAGATATAGGTGTCTGGACATTTTATTTGGAACTGTTATGTATTGATGGATTTAGACTCATTCTTAGCCATGGTTTATGACTGCTAAAAGTGCCATTTATTTATGAGGTTTTACGTTAGAAAGATTATGAATGGGGGATGAAGGCCTTGCAATATCTATCAAAGTTAATCAACCATATTGACGAGGTCATTACGTTTTTTATTAATTTTTTTACCAGATTGTTCTCGGTTAACTTATTTTTTTTAATTATTGAAATTGTTTCGTGAAGTTAATTAAAATGATACCATTATTATATTGTTTTCCATGAGGATGATGATTATTTTTAGTATTTTTTTAAGAAAAGGAATGTGGATTCCAAGAACTAATTGTTATTATTTTTATAAGTAGTTTGTTGAAGATATAAATGTAATATTTTATTATATTTCTCGGAGAACTAATGAATCTAGGAAAACAATTAACTATTTATTATAAAAGGAGTTGAGCTCAAATCTATGTAAGGATTTTCTCTCTATTTGATGTATGGTTGGATTGAGGACCTCTCCCCTCTCCCTTGACATCATTTGTAATTCACATGCTTGAGGCCTAACGTAAGAGTGGAGGTATATCATTTTTATGTGAGTTTCTTTCTGCACTTACTTTCCGCATATTTAGTTTTGTATTAAGAAATCCTTGTAACATGTTGTGAACGCATTGTATTGAACCATGAATAATTTGAAGAATTACCCCTCTTATTGTTATTGTTCTTATATTAATATTTGATATAATAAACCAAAATTTTGCTAAATTAAAACAACCACACATTCATTACGAATGCTCAAGTACAGTACCTATAGACTTACAATTACAAAGTAATCTTTTGCTATACAAATCAGTAAACTAAGGCTGATTTGCAGCATGCACAGCAGCCCTTATTGCCTTGCATTCTCATGCACTTGCCCTTCTTTGATCTATGCTCCCTTTAAGCCATTTGCCAAACGGTGATTACACAATTGGTCTTGGTTTTCTACCTTCATATTCCTTCCCACAACTCTCATTAATCCATTATTCTAGGACCACCCCTTTTGTTGAGGCTTACTCTTCAAAAATTACCTTTTGCTTCCGCTCCATAACATAAGCAATCTTTTCTTTAGAAATCCCCCTGTTGGAGAGAGCCAACTAAAAATATGAGCAAGACTACTATGGTGACAGTGGATAGCCTTCCTGGATGCCTAAAACTAACCTCTTAATGTTTAGAATTTTACTTCATTTGAGATGGCTAAATTTTGTTGCCATGAATCCAATGATGCATCATTCTTGATCTACATTATCTAAATGGATGTTGTCCTATTCTTTTTCAGAAACAAAAAAGAGCCGATGTGCCAAAGGTCAATGTTTAAACTCTTAATAAAGTCCACCATTCAATCAACCAAAAGAGAGGCAAGTAAATGTAGAGATAACCATACAGTCAACAAGAAGCCACTATAGTCAAAAAGTATGCCAACTGTACATAACCTGAGAATTTTCATTCCGGTGGAATTCGAAGAGCAAAGTGCTCTACAAAACGACCGCATATGCTGAAATTGCGTTGCACTTGGATAGAAAGAATAAGTGCTTGAGAAGAACTTGGGCAAATGAAATAATTGACAAACAAGATTATCAGTTGTACGCACCTGAATCAATACACTGAAACTGCGTACACTGATGTACCAGTGATTAGTTGGTACACTGTCAAAAGAAATAACAAAATAGTACACAGACAAGGCAGTAGATTCTGTGGACCTGATCAACATTAGCGAAAGTATTTGAAATTTGCAAAAGCATTCCTTCCCCAGTCAATAAAAGGCAAAGAAAGGATGAATGACATTGCAAATAGCATTTTGTTGCTAAATTTAATAAATGTAAGACAGTACAATAATGATACTTGTAAAAGCCTAATCCAAGAATATTTGATAGATAACTCATTAGACAAAATATAATCCTGAAACGTATGCTACATAATGAAATTCTTTAAAAAAGTGTAGATCCTATACAATGAAAATTGCTAATTCTTATAAATAATATGTAAGGAAATTGCAAATAGGGTATCTGTACACTCAACGTTAGGAAGACAGTGTGATCCTAATATTGGGGCAAGACATCCTTCCATAGGAGGATCCAAATAATAAGACTGAAGCCAAGTATATACCCATTAGTCGTTGCAAGTGATCTTCATATAAAAACTTACCTCACACGCTTTTTAAATACAATCACACATGGGCGATACATAGTTTAGACAGCTTACTATACTGATACAAATTCATGCTATTTGTGTTCAACACAAATATCATCAACTGAAACACTCAAGTCAAACATGTTAAATCGTCAAACACGTTAAAGCTTCCAAATCTATTAGAAAGAAATCACAATCATAACTGGAAGGAAATTGTTTTACATGTTATTACATTGATCAAAGTACGCAAACTTGTCTTCAACAGATTTAATATTATCAGATCTGGGAATCTATATACAAGTCATTATTGAGACACAACTAAACAAGCATAATTCAAGAACAAATGAGAAAAAAGGAAAACCCATTCATGGATGTCACGAGCAGTTTAGACTCACTCCACAACTAGGACTTGCGTGGGTTAATATTTTTCTCAGATCTGAAATTTAGACAGTTACTTACACTTTAATTTTCATGCCGAATTCCTGCAAGTAGGTGCAGTACGATTTCCGTAAATATGTTTCCTTCCTCAAATCGATACCATCCTTTCTTGAAGGAGAATTTTCCTCAATTTCTTGTCTGGTAAAATACCAATTGCAGATGGAATGATCTGGCTCCTCCAACGTCCCACGTTCAGCAGGAGGTTCTCCACTTGCTGCAATTTGAAGATGAGTTGGATTCAACATCCCTGCCTTGTTTTCTTCCTTCCTCAACTGAAGATTGGCAAACTAACTTTTACCAATTACTCTATGTGCCCAAATTATCTCACAAAAGATGCAATATGTGATGGCGTACTGTACTGTGTTCCTGCAGAACAGTGGTGATCTTAGAGATCAGGCACAAGAATCACTCAAAATCAACACTAGCAATAGAAAAATACATTAAAGTAGTCAATATAAGAACAATAATCTGTGCAGAAACCATACAGAGCCCATAAAAACAGCACTGCAAACATCCATAAATAGAACATGCCACTGGAAACTGGTAAGCCAAACATGAATAGTGTGTGTTTGAAAGATAGAAATTGAAATGTCAAATTCTTTGAGTCACATCGCAAAAAACTTAAAAAGCGACTTGAAAAGAAGGCACTTAACATACGAGAGAGATAGAGATCTTAGGCAGTCGTTCGAGACCCAAGAACAAAAAGTTTAAAACATATTCAAAGATCTTAAGAGATAAATGGCAAGTTGCGTAGGCACAAAAGAAGAAAGTGAGTAGAGATATGACAAGTCCTTTTATGATCAGAAGGTGATCCTCCCAATATTTTTATACATTTGTCTCCTGTGTATATAAGTTTCTCCCTGTAGTCTTCACATGTGCACCTTAATCCTTTTAAAAGTTGAATTAAATAACGGTGTTCCATGATTTGAGTTTCACCCAACTAAATCCTTTGTTTCCTCATAACCCACTCAGTCTGTCATCTTCATGTTTTATTTAGTAAACTGTAAGAATTGACTCTGTGGGAACATGCTGGTTGGTTTCTAATATCTACATGGAATCTTATGACACATTGGAATAATCTGATTCTTGCTAAGGATTGTGGTTTCTAATATCTACATGGAATCTTATGACACATTGGAATAATCTGATTCCTGCTAAGGATTGCTTTCCAAGATATCCCTTTAAAGTTCTCTTCCAAGCAAATACCAACAACGAACCTTCTTTTCAGGGCACTCCACACCTCAAGAATGTTACAGTAACCAACCATCACCGTCAGGTGTGTACCATATAAATGTAAACATACACATTCTTAGCCATGTATATTTCATAGGTGTGCCATGGAAAGCAAAACATATCAGTGAAATTTAGGTAACCTTTTAAGGTATATATTCATCAAAAGTGGCCAACAACTCTGAGAAAGACTCAGTAAGGGCCAAGAAGACCTAACTTGCACACTGGAAAAACTTGGGAGTTGACTCAGGAAATTAAAAATATAAAAAACGCTAAATTCATAATAAAAAGGCATTTTTCATCAATATGAAAGTTTACAATGTTCATATAATGCAAATTTTAAAGAATAATCCAGTTCAAATTACATGGATGAGAGTCAGCTGGCCTAGTTTAATGTTTTCAATGACTGATTACTTTGGCTCAACTAGTAAGTCTATTGTCCCAAGGTAATTTTTGCCCTTAGGGTTTTATTTTTTGTCTAGGGTTTCCAGTATATAAGAGAGGCTTATCTGACAGCAGTGCACATTCATATAACAGTAGATATTTCTTTTGTAATGCACAAATATAAAGATTTCCAGCAGCAATATGATTCTTCAATAAATTACAATAATTAGGGCTGACTGCCCAATGTTTACTATACTGATTCAACCAATAATGCACCAATATGAATCAGATTTGTAGTATCAATATTCAATAGACCAACAACTTAACTGTAATCCACACTAGTCTATGCAATTCTGTGGTAACTACATTAATAAAAAGCTTCACTGTATAACTACTGCTTATCTGGGCTGCTCCCACTTGTTCCAAGTCTCCACCAGCAGTTGGTGTAGCCTTTGTTGTAACAGCTGCGCTGATTGTCTGAGGTGAAACAGTGGACAGTCCGAGCTTATATGAGTCTTCCAGTCTTCTGTGGTAACTACATTAATAAAAAGCTTCACTGTATAACTACTGCTTATCTGGGCTGCTCCTACTTGTTCCAAGTCTCCACCAGCAGTTGGTGTAGCCTTTGTTGTAACAGCTGCGCTGATTGTCTGAGGTGAAACAGTGGACAGTCCGAGCTTATATGAGTCTTCCAGTCCTAGGGCAAGTGCCACTGCTTCAAAAGACTGTTGTTTGAAAGACTGTTGTCTGAAAGACTGCTTCTTTAGATAGCCTCCACACAGCCTCAGGGAAGAAACCAGCACTCAATTTGTGCTCCAAGAGACCTCCGCAACCACTGGCATATGATGTTGTGCTTTAGATTCTAATCATTGACCTCAAAGTAACTACGGAGGGCTTCTCCTATAAGATTCCATGCCTCAGATGTGCCCTTCTTATCACAGAATCCACTTGCTGTTCCTCAAATAAATTCTTCGGGGAGGCCGCAAGCCTAGGCTGACCTCAGGCCGTGTGACCAGACCTTCACTGGCTGCTCCAGGATGGGTCCCGTCTTTTGATTATCAGCCAGAACTCGTTGTCTCAGATCCTTAGCTTGGTTCGAGTGGATAAGCTGTTCCAGAGTGCCCTAATCCCAAAAAGTCCCTTGCTTGCCAGAACAGTTTAGAGAGATTATGCCAATCAGATCAATAGAAAGGACTTCTTTCTTGCTGGCCTAGACTGAACTGAGCTACTCCAAGTGAATATGTTATAACAGGACAGAAAAAGAAGTCTAGCTAGGGTGGGATCACCTCCACCGAAACTAGATGAAGGAAAAGGGGTCTTAAAACCCTCAGAGCCTCAGGCTCAAAGAAAACAGGGATAATCCAATCCAATTTGATGATGCTAAAATGACTCTAACTCTCTTATTTATAGATTTCCTTGTGGGGAGTCTTATACTTAAATTAATGGGAGGGGTTACAGGGGTAGCCCCCAATTTGGGCTTTTTGCCCCAGCTACCCCAAAATTTAACCCAATATTGCCCCAAAATATTGGATAATGGGTTTCACCTTTTATCAATGACAATAGCCTATGGGGATGAATATGCTTCTTCATCCTCCCTTGGGCAATTAATCCATAGGGGACATTACAGTCCCCCCTTCCCGACATTGTTTGTCCTCAAACAATTGCAAGTCTGGGTGTTGCATAATTGTTTCTTCAAATTTTAAGAATAAAAGGCTTCATTTAATCTTACAACTGCCATACGAGCACCCTCTTTTCTTCTTGCAGCCCAATAAGTTATAACCATACTGCTGGTTGAAGATGTCATCATGCAATAGTTGCTGCTTACAATTACCAAATCATAAGTGAATTCTAGGTAAAAAGTACAGCTATGTGCTACTGCTGAAGTAAGTTCTATTTCAGACGAAGTTTCTCCACTCATCATAGTAGCAATCTTCAATAGCTTTAGTAAAAAATGTAGGAAGTTGATCATTTTTCTGATGGCAATAAGCTCTCCATAGTTTCCACAGGCTGGGTATGTTTTGTTGTTGCCTCCTCATCATTTGAAAGTGACCTGTTTTCCTTTTTTGAAGTACTGTTTCCTACACATGGTTGGTCATTTATTAACTTCACCCTTCTATAAGTGAAGGACCAATCAACCTTTGAAGGATCAACTGAAGTCTTTGAAGCCATTGAATCAATACATCTTCCTACAGCCTTGAGATGTTCTAACCAAGGCAAGACTGATTTGGCGCCCTGTAATACAACAATGGAATTTTTGCAGCTATGAGATAAACTTGGGCTGAAAAACACCTCCTCCATCTTATTGACCAGATTTCCTTTTTCCATAAATTCTGTCATCCCAAGATATTTTGCAGCACAACGAACTGTATCAACATCGTAGGCATTGAGTGTATAACATAGCTCAAGGGCATCCGGCCTTCTTTGAAAATTAGGAAGGTCAGCTTCATTATCCTGTGCTTATCAGCCTTTGCTACCAAACTCCGTAGGCAGCAACTCTTACACAAAATAGGAAATTTGTGCAGATAGAACTTTGCATTTTCCACATTTATGATAATTTTGCGTACCATTTCTGTTGCCACATACCTTTGTCCATGTTTTTTAAGATGCTTCTTACAGTCAACATGCCTGGTGCTCACCCATAAGACTGCCTTGAACTTCAGGAGAATCTGCTGCTGCAATCTGATTTTCTTTGAGGTCCTTGTCATCAATCTTTAACCTGCTTTCACCAAATGTTTGTTCCATATTTGTGCAATCCCTGGCTTGACAGTAAGACCCCCATGTGACTTCAGTGAGCCTTTTCCTAATTTAAATTCAAGGACAAAAAATATCTGGTCTTCATAGAAAATGATCTTCATCTCACCTTCTACCTTGTACCTATCATCATGGATGAGACCACCCAACAATTCGCAAGCAAACTTATTTTTGGAGTACTCTCCAAAGAGGTGGGCTCTCCAATCTCTCATGAGTGTGCACATGGCAGGTCCAACATCCTTTTTGCATTCCAACTCATAAGCTTGTAAGTTGCTACTTGACGATCTGGGGCTTGTACTTCTGTGAGATGCCATGCAAATTAACTCATCCTACTTATGTATGACCTCCATTTGCTTGTTTGTTACAACTCGGGGACCACCATTGGTCATGCCTCTTAAAACTACCTTGCTGCCATTTGGATCTTGAAATCCCATTTCCATCATTTGGTAATTCATGACAAACCTTGCTAATGAGTACAACAATTGTACTCCCAACACCACATTAGTGTCTACCAATTCTAACACATAAAAATCATCCGGAAGTGTATAATTACCTAATGTGATGTTCAAACATAGAACTACCTGTGTTCATGTCATGTTATACACATCAGCTGCCCTTACTTCGAAACCTTAAAATTTCTTTGTAGGGATGCCTCTCCTTGCAACTATTGCTACATCAATGAAGTTATATGTCGCTCCTGTATCAACCAATGCTACGATTCGTTTTCCTCCTTGTATGACACCCTTGATTTTGAAAGTGTAATACTTAGGAACTCCAAAAAGGGTGACGATAGCATCTCCTTCAATTCTTGGATGGGGCTTTTTGTCTTCCTTAGCCTCCTCCAAGGATAGTACTTCTTTGGAAATGCTAGGCCTCTTGCTTGGTGCCAATGTCATATCATTTTCATTGTCGCTGTCGGACACTACTTCAATGTAGTGAATCTTTCCGTTTCGCAAACATCCATGACCAAGTCCCCATGGCTCTTTGCAAGTGAAACAGAGTTTCTTTCTTCTAAGCTCATTTCAAGGTTCTTCATCCAATCGATCCTTCTTGGTTTCATCTTTCAAAGCATCTTCTTGTCGTTGTCTTTTAAAGGGATGGTGTGGGTGAAGTCTCCACTTTTGGTGTTGCACTTCCCATATCTCGAGTCTTGGTGATGGCTTCCAACAATGTGGCAAGTTTGAATGCCTTGACCCACCCATGCAATGGTTCAGTTGGACCTTCTACTAAGAGCATAACCAACCTCTGTTCAGAAATATCCATCACCATCACTGCTAGTTGTTGGAATTTTGAGATGCAAAACTCTTGCGACCCACTCAGCCTGAGTTGTGCTAGCTCTCTAACGTGTATATCATGATCTCTACCAATCTTTTAGTGAAGTCCACATATGAGGTTATGCTAGAATGCCCCAAGGTGACCAAATCATGGTACCACCAATTGTGTGCCTCCGCTTCCAAATGTAGGGTGGCAAATTCGATAGTGATTGTTTCCTGCATGGGATTATGTTAGAGTAGGTGTCCAATTTTTGCACACAAGCCCTTGCTGAACATTTGCTTGATCCATCGAAGAAGGGAATGGATAACTTCCCCATTTTGCGCATTAGATCTTGATTCCATTGTGCCTTGGGCTTGTTCCTGTTCTTACATTTTTGTATTCGTTGAACGTCATGTGTACTCAAACATCTTCCCCCGATGCTACATATTCTCAAAAAACATTCGATAAAGTCATTTTGTTCAGCTATTCCTTGGTTTATCGTCACTTGATTATCCAAAAACTGAGGTAGTGGGGGCCTATGGTTACTTCATTGGTTGCCCTTGGTTGCCCTTGTATTGGATTGTGGAAAAGAGCCAGCATTTTGGGTGTTGCTCCTTCAGCACTTGTCCTGTTACTCACATTAGCAACATTGTTGCCAATGTTGTTTAGATTTCCCAAGCCTTAGGAAATAAGTTGTGTCACTTGTTGTTTTCGTTGGGCTATCTGTTGTTTCCCTTGCATTAACAATTGGGCTAGTTCTTGTTGTGCTTAGATTAGTGCATGCAAGATGTTACTAGAATCTTGTTCACCTTATCCACCCCTATCTGCCATATCTGCATTGTGGGTTATCCTTTTCTTTCTGAGTGTAGCATTGCTTGTACCTTCCAAAAGCATACAAGGCTCGTATACTCACAAGCTGGCAGGATGCACAGCTTTGATATCACTATACTGTCCCACGGTAATTTTTGCCCTTAGGATTTTGTTTTTGTCTAGGGTTTATAGTAAATTAGAGAAGATTATGTGACAACAATGCAAATTCATATAACAATAGATATTTATTTTATAATGCACGAATGTGAAAACTTCTAGCAACAATATAATTCTTCAACCAATCACAATAATTAGGGTTGACTGCCCAATGTTCACTGATTGATTCAACCAATAATCCACCAATATGATTTAGATTTGTACTATCAATATTCAATAGACCAACAACCTAATTGTAATCCACAATAGTATATGCAATTTTGTGGTTACTACATTAATTAATAGCTTCAAGGTCTAACTACTACTTATTTGAGCTACTCCCACCTGTTCCGAGTCTCCACCTACAATTGGAGTAGCCTTTGTTGTAATAATTGCGCTAGTTGTCTGAGGTGAAACAATAGACAGTCTAAGCTTATACGAGTCTTCCAATCCTCGAGTAAGTGTCGTTACTTCAGAAGATTGTTGTTTGACAGACTGCTTCTTTAGATAGCCTCCAAACAACCTCAGGGAAGAGGCCAACACACAATCTCCAAGAGACCCTTGCAACCACTGGCCTACGAAGTTGTACCTCAAATTCCAATCGTTGACCTCAAAGTGACTCGAGAGGGCTTCTCCTATAAGATTTTGTGCCTCAGATGTGACCTTATCATAGAATCCAATCGTTGTTCCACATATAAATTCTTCAGGGAGGCCGCATGCCTAGGTTGCCCTCAGGCCGCGTGACCAAACCTTCGTTGGTTGCTACAAGATGGATCCCATCCTTTCATAATCAACAAAAACTTGTCATCTCAGATCCTTAGCTTGGTTCAGGTGGATAAGCTATTACAAAGTGCTTTAATCCCAAAAAACCCTTGCTTTCTAGAATAGTTTAAAGAGATTATGCCAATAAGATCAATAGAAAAGACTTCTTTCTTATTGGTCAAGACCGAACTGAGCTACTCCAATTGAATATGTTGTAATAGAATAGAAAAAAAAGTCTAGATAGGGTGGGATCACCTCCACCAAAAGTAGTCAAAGGAAATGGAATCTTGAGACCCTCAGAGCCTCAAGCTCAAAGAAAAACAAAGATAATCCAATCCAATTTGATGATGCTAAAATGATTCTAACTCTCTTATTTATAGATTTTCTTGTGGGGATTCTTATCATTAAATTAATGGGAGGAGTTACAAGTGTAGCCCCAAATTTGGGCTTTTTGCCCTAGCTACCCCAAAATTTAACCAATGTTGCCCCAAAACATTGGATAATGGGTTCCCCCCTTTATCAATGATTATAGCCTATGGGGTTGAATAGGCTACTTCATCCTCCCTTGGGCAATTAATCCATAGGGGACATTACAGTAAGGCTGTCCAACAATTTTATAATAGGAGATAGGGCAATTTAAATCTCATGAGTCTTGACTCTAAGACACCTAGCTTGTGGGGAGTGCCTTTGTCACCCATTTTTTTATAAAAAAGCCTTCTATGTATATAATTGATTATCTTAATAGTTAAAAGAAGCATTTTATTCAAAAGAAAATTTACATAGATGACACTACGTATTACAGGACACAATGGAATTTAAAACCTTGATTAGTTTGGTAGTTTACTACAATGAATTAGGTCAGGAAAAAAACAAAATTAGTCACTTTTGTATTTTTCTGTCTTTTTATAGACAAATAGCCTAGTCACTAGTGTGGCTTGTTAGATTCGCTGAGTTCATCTGCCTTAGGTTTGAATTTGCAAATGTGTGTCATGCTCATGCTTAACATTGCAAGTATGAATTGAGGACAAATTTTACTCAGAGGAACTAACTCAACTCAGTTACCTTAAAAAGGAGTCAAACAAAGGAATTGACTCAAATTAGGATGAGTCTGGTAAAATAATATTTATTGTTATTTCATAGAACAATTTTGTAAAAATACAGAATAAAGTCACTCGAAGCATGCGTATAATTGAATAGAAAGCATAACTTTCAAATCAAGGTAACAGGGAAATGCAACAAGTCCGTTGGGATGTCGTATACAATGTTCTATGCAACTCAGGGCAGATGCAAGTCCTGGGTAACTGACATAATAGGTAACACTTAGTTGTAGCTCTTAGTCAAAATGTAGCCTATTTGCAAGCACAGATCCTGTATGGGCTTTGTTGTGATGGACACTGATGACTTAATAAACTCACTACAAAATCAAAATATACTTTTATTAAGAAATGCTCCAAATCCAGTTTGTAGAACAGAAAAGAATATTGGCAATTGGGTCCAGTCCAAGTGATAGCATGATGGAGTGTTATACTCTCCACCCGGGTTTCATTCTCATAAGTGACATGTCAAAGCTTTGAGCTTCTATGAAATCCAGTTTACTCTGGGGACCATCCTCAGAATAAGGGGAAGTGTAATACAATTAGACATCCTGTGGGTACCATCCTCAGAACAGTTACACATTACTCTGGGTACCATCCTCATAATATGTTTCCCTAAAAATATGCATTACACAGATAAAAAGAAGAAGTGTAGAACAATTTGAAAGGAAAATTAGAAGAATGATGAGGATCTGAACCTATAGGATCAACAGGCAGTGGAATGGGAGAACTACTTACAAGTTGCAGCTGCTATTGGTTGGCAAGAAACTGGGCATGCAAGGACATGAACTCGTGTGTTTGAGAAATCCTATTGGTGGCTCCTATGCAGTTAAGTTAAGATATTCATCATTAATTGTAGCATAATTAATGCAAGGTTTGAGTGGTAGCGGGATTCTATATGGAAATTAAAAGGTAGCTAATTAATGAAGCTCTTCTCTAGTTGGCACTTTGAACCAAAGTGTCAACATAGGACACCTTTTTCAGAAGAGATCACAACTAGACCCAGGAATTTGTTTTCTATGTTGGGAAGCTGGGAAAAACATACATTATCTGATGGTCAACTTTCATTTCAGTAGGGAAGTATGGGACGTCTAAAAGACTTTACTTGAGGGAAGGGACCAGTGAGCTCAAAACACATTGGAGCTGGCAGTTAAAGGCTGCCTGGAGAATGCAACAATCGAATTATATAAAAGTCTGTCCATCTTAGTAAGTTGGATGATCTGATAACCTTGGAATAATGTTGGGAAGCTGGGGAAAACATACATTATCTGATGGTCAACTTTCATTTCAGTAGGGAAGTATGGGACAGAGATAAGACTTTACTTGAGAGAAGGGACCAGTGAGCTCAAAACACGTTGGAGCTGGCAGTTAAAGGCTGCTGGAGAATGCAACAATCGAATTATATAAAAGTTTGTCCATCCTAGTAAGTTGGATGATCTGATAACCTTGGAATAAAATGATACTTGAAGAGGCAGCTATTAGTTCTCCTGCGAATTTCTTCAGTGTCGTATATTGTGATGAAAGGTTATGAAGCAAATGCAAGTCAAACCAGCTAGACAGATTGGTATATCCGGAGTTAATGAGATGAGCACATAAGGTTGTTTTAACTTTTGACTAGTCCTCTCAAGGCAATCTGAATCCATGTGGTGAGGTGCTCTATTTTTGTCCACCACTAATATTTTCCTCTTCTCACTTTGTTGGAGTGCTGGAACAAACAACACGGTGGAGCTCTATGCGCAGGGAACTCTTCTCAGACTGAAAACAGAAAAGGGCTCTGCAAGTCTACAGGTTATAGGGGAGGTTATAGGGGACTCAAAGATGATTATTGATTGGACGGAAGGTTATGTTTCTTTGCAAAATATGGAATCCCGACATCTGATGGATCAAGCTTGTACTTGGCAAGACGGATTACCATTTGTTTCTTTCAAACATGTATTTTGTGAATATAATATGATTGCAGATAAACAAGAAAAGATGCAATTCAGTTTTTTTCTATGTAACAAAACACCCCACTTTCCACCCTGTAGGCAAGGCAAGGGTAAGATATTCCATTGGGCTCAGGACTGTACAGAAAACAAGGCTCAAAGTCATGAACTCAACATGTCAAATGCAGGAATTGAATCTAGGTAGGGAGGATAACCATCGTTACTCCCAACCACCCTAGAGAAACCCAACTGACTTTCCCGTGAAACAAAGCTACCCACCCTTCCACATATAGGCAAAGGTGAGCTATTCCATAGTACTCAAGGCCTTTCAACAAGACTCAAAAGTTATGAGATTAACATGTCACTTGCGGGAATCAATTTATTGTAACATGTCCTAACGATGAACCACACTAGTTGGTTCGAAACGCGTTGACAAATGAAATCTATTGTGATTTCTGTCGAGAAATCTCTCATAAACTTAATATGGATCACAGAAGCCTCAATTCAACAACAATCATTCCTCCCAGTCCTCAAGACAAAAGATGCAATTCAATTGTTCCAACCCTCAATACAAATAATGCAATTCAATCATTCCTCCCAACCACCCAAGACAAATGATGAATTGCAGACAGGTTTGTTGAAACTATATGGAACAAGAACGGTACTATCACATAACAATCTCCATGTCTCTACTTATTAGGATTCTGCTGAATTAAAGCTTACGATGATGACTACAGCTTTAAGCTTTTGGAAGATTAACCAATGTTGGCGATGTAATGTTTATAATTTGGGACTGTTATTTGAAAATCTGGTCCATGAATGATCTATTTTTGGTTAAATAGAGGCTAAAATAAAAATACTCAAACCTTCTAAGTTCGGTCTTGATGCCATTACCATACAGGATATAAAATGTAATAAACAGATCTTGCATGGTGTTTATCATGGAGTCACTTAACCCCATATATATCAAGGACAAATAAAGATTTAAAATTACTCAAGATATATACATCATTCTTTTGCACCCTAAAATACTCATTTTGTTATACCTCAAATTTAATGATACCTCTCAACATGTTATGGATCCAGTGTTAAAATAGAGCTATGCTCATTTATATATAATTGTTTTGTTTAGTTATGGTTAGGAAGATTAAGAACAAGTTAGATTCTGAGAACAGCTTGTCATTTTACTTTCAATGTACAAACTGCACATGCACATACATCTTCCATCACTCAAGTTGCAAAGCACCTAGCATCTCTTGTTCAACTACTGTGCTAGGAAATTTGTAGAGGCAAAGCATTATAAGCGAAAGGGGAACGAAGGCATTACAATAACTGCAACCCACCACCTAAACTGATACGCAAGTAGACTAACGAGCAAAAGCTAATAATTCATGGTGGTTCGAGCAGTAGCTCGACATGCTCTTCAAGTTTAAATACAATTTTGCGCTGAAACCCTAAGATAGTATTGCCCATATGGGACATACACAACAGAGCTACACAAGATTCAACTTTGTACAACTTCCATGAATAAAAGTTCATAACTCTGGTTTTTAACATTCAAACGAAATGGGTAAGGGGATCGAACATATTTATACTACATTCTACTCATTTTTTCCTTCCCGTGCATTTTTAACATTGCAATGCATATATTCATTCATTTTGCATTGACGAAGAATGAATTCCTTACCCGGCAGGGGAAACGACGACCGATACCCTTACAAAAATGAGAATCGCAAGCTTTTCACAGAGCAGGGATCTCATCCGGCGCAGTAAACCCTCACTTTGGCGGGGTCCGATTTTATCTTGGTAAGTACGATAACAAACTACCGATGATCAGGCTGCCTGAGCATTTCATTGTTACTTGAGACAAAAGAGCTAGGGCTCCACCATATCTATATATCGGTGAAGAATATATTGGTGTTTCTTGTCAGCTGGTTTGTCATTGGGGTTACGACAGGCTCAGTTTGAACTGAATCAATTGGTATGATCTAGTCAAATGGTTCTGTAATAAGTTCATTATGAAATCAAAAAATATATATATAGATATGAGATATTTATTTATTTATGTTAATAAATTTAATTATAAAAAAATATTATGCTTAATTACGTTAATTATAGTTAATTATGTTGGAACGTTATATTGTGATAAATATTATTTTAATATGAAAATCAACTATGGTGAACCATGTAAAATTATGGTTAATTACGGTTCAATATCGCATTGTGACAAAAATTGTCTCAATATGAAAATAAATCACTGTCAATATGAAAATCAACAATAGTCAATCATAGTCAACCATGGTCCAACGACACATTGTGACAGATAATTAGTATAAAATCAACCATGGTCAACCACGCTTATTTTAGGGTTTATAATATTTATCTTAGGGTTTATAATATTAAACCCTTGGGTTTATAATTATACCCTTGGATTTATAATCCCTTGGGTTTTTAGTATCAATTCCTTGTGTTTATTAGTCCTTTGCATTTATAACATCAACCCTTTCAGTTTATTAATCTAAGGGTTCTATTCCTAGGGTATAATATTATTCATAGGGTTTATAATATAAATCTTAGGGTTTAATATAAATTCCTTCAGGTTATAATAATGGTCAATGATGTCCCGGATGCGGGTGCTTAATATGGTGATAAATACGATGGGACTGGAGTGAGGTGAGAAAGGCCGCCACTTGCCAACCCTGTACAACGTAGTTATTACACAGCTGACAGATAAGGATCGACATATGGGCATGGTTGCGTTTAAGGGCATTACAGCAGGCAACCTTGATGCATCTTTCACCTCCGCACGCTCTGCTATGTTCTGGCTCTCGGCTCTCATGAATGCCATCGTTATGGCAGTCGCGTCCCGAGGCAGGGGAGAGGGCAATAAAATTGGCCTCCGCCATGGGTTTGTTCTGGTATTTCTTATGTTATGTGGGTTGAATGCAACGAAGTAGGGATCCTGTTCTGTTAGTTGGGAGAGACGGCCTCAATCAATTTCCTGGATTCTCTCTGAAGCGTTGGGTTCACCCCTGACTGTTCGCTTGATTGGCTTGCACCCGGCTTCTCTGATTGCTCGTTTTGGTTCCCACATAGGCGTCGTTGTTGTCGTCATGCCTCGACTCCGCCACAGGATGATCAGCCGCAGGGACACCCCTCAAAGAGCACCCTCCAGCCTTTCATCCTTATCTCCCTCCAGTGATTTCATCTCACACCATTATTCTCGCACTCGCAGCGGGAGAGGGCGTTTCTTGAGGCCCAGTCAATTTCTTGAGCCCAGTTCTCCAGGTTCCTCGTCCTCGCCCTCCTTCGGCTCTGCAATCTTCACTTTTTTAACTGCACCCTGAACCGTACCCGGGTTACTGCTCATGTCTCGGTGCTCTTTCTCGAGGAAGCTCAGGAAGAGGGAGAGACCAACTCTCATCAGGAGGATCGCAGCTTAGTTTCTGTGCTGAATCCTGGCCCTCTGCGAGCTATGGAGATTCCTACAAGTAACGTTAATGACATGGTGATGGAGCCATCTGCCCCAGGTTCGTATGGGAACGATGTGGCTCGCGCTCAGGACCTTTCTGATGCTGGATGGTATAGAATCGTGGAGGAGCCTCCAGACGCCTAATTCATGCCATGTAGCTCTGTCTCAGGTTATGCGGCACAGTTCATAGGGCTTTTGTTACAGTTCATAATTTTTGTAATTGTTGTTAAGCTAGGGTTCAATTCGCTCGTTTTTTGGAATGCTTGTAAGCACTGTAAGACCAAGATGGTTAACACTGGTCCCCGTGTTCTTTCTTGGAATGTTGTTAAGCATTGTAAGATCAAGATGGTCTCGTCCAAACTCTCGGTCTTGGACAATTTTCTGTTTCAAACTGCCTTTCCTTCTGGGTAGCTGGTTCTGACGCTAGTCATGCTGTAATTGTACTCCTTTAGTGTGAATAATAGATAGTCTTATTTAATCAGTTGACCGCGCGCGCGCTCTGTTATGAGATCTGCTAGGTCTGCGATATTTTGTCGCCGCCATGGCTGCTCCAGGGGGTGCGGAGCCCTCTCCCACCCCTCCGCTTTCTCCAACAGAAGCATTCAGGAACATTCTAACGCAGAGAGGAAAAAAACGAATGCAGCCTGAAGTCCCAAAGTTTGTTAAAAAACTAGAAGAAATTCCAGAAATAGCTCTGCCAGAAGACCAAACAATCAAAATCGCCCTTGCCTTGGCTGACAGAGGTTTAGTAGGGCAGTTTATGGGTCGGTGGCCAACAACAAAATCAACTGATGAATGGGTGCAACGAAACTGGAGACCCCTACTTCCAAACAATGTGATCAGCTACGCGGTTGGAAGGGGCTTTTTTATCTTCGAATTCACTACCAAGGAAGACCGAGATCTGGTGTTCAGAAATGGCCCATATTTCATGGGAAACCAAGGTCTATTTCTGAATAAATGGACACCCAACTTTGACCCCTCAGTCGATGTGCCAAAGGAGGTCCCTGTTTGGGTCCGGCTACCCAATCTGCCAATACACTGCTGGAGTTATCAAGCACTGCAAAAGATAGGAAATGGACTGGGCAGATTCATCAACAAAGCTGATAACAAGGGCCAATACACCTGCGCCAGAATATGCGTGGAAGTTGATCTAGAAGCTGGACTACCGAAAGCCATCAAGCTGACAGTGGGAGACTGGCACCATTTCCAGAAGCTGGACTACGAGCAACTTCCATTTAAATGCAGAATCTGCCATGAACACGGCCACTTTCAACGAAACTGCCCCAAAGCACCATCAGGGGACAAAGAGGAAGAAGAAGGATGGAAGGAAATAAAAAAGGGAAAGGTAGTCTCAAAGCCAAATGAGAAGAAGCAGACAGGACCAAAGGGGAATCCCCAGCCCAATGACAAAACCAAACCAGTCTCAAATGAAGGCCCATCCACAGCTGAAAAGGGGGAGGCCTCAGAGAAAAATGAAGAAACTGAAGGCCAGCCGAAGAAAAGGAAAGATACCGAAGAAGAAGATCAAGGGGAAAACGCAGACAACGACGAGCATATTAGTCTTGCCTATGACTCAGGAGAAGAATCAGAAGAAAGAGAATCCGAATCAGACAGCTTACAAATCTCCCCTATCAAATCAACCAGGGGCCGGAAATCCAAGAAGAAACAGAGAGAGGAGAAAACCTACAGGGATGTTCTCCAAGGTTCCCAGAAAACTCTCAAGGGAATGATGAATACCAGATCCGGGCGCAAGAATAACAAGGCTTCAAAAGGAGCCACTCCCCCCCACTCCAGTAAATAATGAAATACGTCTCCTGGAATTGCAGAGGATTAGGTAGCAGGCTGAAAGAAGAGGCCCTGAAAGACATTGTAAGGTTGCATATGCCTGAAATCTTTCTCATCCAGGAGACAAAGATGGAGGACACTCTTCTCCTCCAAACCAGTAAAACATTCTGGCGCAAAGGCCCTGGAAGAGCTGTCAATGCTAGAGGTGCCTCTGGTGGGATCGCCTCCTTCTGGGACAGCTCCAAATATGACTTGATTCAAGAAGAAAGTTGCCAGCACTGGATTTTCACTCAGCTCCTTCACAAAGACTCCGGTCAACAAGTAAGTATATTTAACCTTTATGCTCCGGTCTTACCATCGGAGAAAAAAATTTGTTGGGACTCGCTCCAGTCCTTTCTTCTTTTGCACAGTCTAGAAAATATCATTATTGCAGGGGATCTTAACGTAATTCTAGCTGTTGAAGAGAAAAAAGGTGGATCACCTGTAAGGGACCCTGCCAGAGAATGGGTAGAAGACATCATAATCGGCTGGGATTTGGAGGACATCAAACCTTCAGCTGGGAAATACACTTGGTCTAATAAAAGATTAGGCCCCAGCCATATAGCTGCTCGCTTGGACAGATTCCTTGTCCAAACCTCCTTCCTTACTAGCGGGCTAATGGCATCATCCAAAATTTTGCCCAACTGCACCTCCGATCATAAACCAATAAGTCTCGAGCTCTCCATGGATGGCTTTCTTGAACCCATTCCATTTAGATTTAGTCCATTATGGATTCAGCAAGAGGGGTTCAATGAGGTGGTTGCTGAAGCCTGGAACCAGAAAATTCAGGGATCCCCTTTCTTCGTATGGGAAGAAAAGTTGCGGGCTCTTAAGAGAAAGCTCAAGGAGTGGGCTAAAGCTTTGAAAACACCTGCTGCCAAGAGAAAAGAGTCTATAGAAAACCTTGCTGCCCTCCAATCTTCAATGGAGAATTCAGTCATTACCCAAAGTCTGCTCCAAAAAGAAGTTGAGTTGCAAAAAGGCCTTCATAAAGCTAGTAGGGACGAAGAGGAGTACTTGAGACAAAAATCTAGAAATTTATGGTTACAAGCCGGCGACAAAAATACTAGTTTTTTCCACAAACATGCTGAAGCTCGAAAGCAATTCAAAAATGTTTCAGAAATCCGAATCCAAGATACAGTGGTTAATGATTTTGAAGGCATCAAGAGAGCAGCATTCTCCTTTTTTAAAGATCTCTATTCAGCACCTGATGACCAGCCTATAGATCCTCAAGCATATCTGTATAATCTAATCCCCTCCTGTGTGCATGACCCTGTCAATAATATGCTGACTGCCCCGATGAGCATGGACGAGCTCAAGAAAGCCTTGGACTGCATGGAACCGGATAAAGCGCCAGGGCCTGATGGGTTCACTGCTAGGTTCTTTCAGTCTTGCTGGTCAATTATCAACAAAGACCTTCTGAGAATGGTAAGGAAGTCCCAAGTATGCGTAAAGATAGGAGGCAGCACCAATTCGGCCTTCCTGGCATTGCTTCCAAAAGAAAAAGGAGCTTCAGATTTCAGTAGATTTCGTCCCATTTCGTTGTGCAATACTAGCTATAAATTGATTACCAAAATAATATCCATACGCCTCAAGAATATTTTGCCGGACATCATACCGGAGAACCAAGGAGGCTTCATCAAAGGGAGAAAGATACTGGATAACATTGTGCTGGTTCAAGAGGCAGTTCATTCAAGTGGCCAGAGAAAAGAGAAAGGAATGGTAATAAAACTCGATCTGGCTAATGCCTTTGATAGGGTGAGGCATGACTTCGTGTTTGCTGTTATGACAAAAATGGGCTTCTCAACAAACTTCACAAATTGGGTGAAAGCCTGCATTGCCTCTCCTTGGATCGCGCCGTTGGTAAATGGAAGATCGACTGAATTTTTTTACAGCCTCCAGGGGATTAAGACAAGGTTGTCCGCTGTCCCCGCTTCTCTATGCTATTCAAGCCTTTGTGCTTAGTTTCCAGCTCGACTTCTATCAGCAAATCCAAATTCTTCCAGGCCTTAGAATGGTGCAAAATGTCAAAGAAATAAACCATGCCCAATTTGCTGACGATACACTGCTTCTAGGTGGAGCGAGCATTAATTCGGCCAGTTCTTTCAAAAAGGAACTGGACATCTATAAGGAAGCATCCGGCAACAAGATTAACTATTCAAAAAGTACAATCTATGGCTGGAATTGCTCAGCTAAAAATCTTGCTGACATAGCTAGGCTTCTTGAAATGAAAATCTGTCAAGACTGGGAATCATTCAAATATCTTGGGATCCCTATTTTCAGATCCATCCCTAAAGTTTCCCATTGGATTCCCCTTTTGGACAAGCTTAAGCTCAGAATACATGCCTGGGGAGCCTCCTGGCTGAACACTGCTGGGAAAATTATCCTTATAAAATCTGTCTTAACAAGCATGCCTCTTTTTCAGCACTCCATTCTCCTTGCCCCCAAAACCTTTCTCAGTAAAATGGATGGTATGCTGAGGAGATTCCTGTGGGAAGGGGGGACAAACAATGAAAGAAGGCTTCATTTAGTAAATTGGGATACCATTAAGAGACCATTCATTGAAGGAGGTCTGCAAATGAGAGACTTGGCTGCCCAAAATCTAGCTCTAGGCTCAAAAATTCTGTGGAATATTGTGGCAGGGAAAATAAGCTAGAGCAAGAAAGTAATGTGGAAGAAATACTTTCAAGGTCAACGTTTGAGATGTCTGGACCTTCCTCAAAAAATCTCCAAAGGTTCCCCAATATCCAAGCTTTGTATTGCGGCTCTGGACAACTTCAGCTCCAACCTCTACTGGATCCCAGGTAATGGAAAAAAAATAAGAATTTGGAAAGACCAGATTCTTGGAGTCCAGCCGCTTCATCATATAAAAGACCTAGCAAATATTAATCTATGGCTGCATTCCAACAATAAAGAAACACTTTGGGACATTTCCAACTAGACGGAGGATGCTGACAGAAGATGGGACAGCTGGAATCTTGGAGAGGTACCACACCATTTGCAAGCTGAAGCTTCTTTACTTTTAGATAATCTGCAAGGAAAATCCCCATTGTCAACAACAGCCAAGGACAAAAGAGGGTGGGGCTCCCATACTGGTTCCTTCTCGGTTGCTGAAGGATACAAAAGTTTAATTGCTGTCCCGAATGTTCCTCCAGACCCAACGCAATGGAAATTCATATGGAGCTTTCCTTCTCTCCCAAAAATAGACTTCTTCTGTTGGACGCTCGCTCACAACAATATTCTCACAGGAGACAACCTGAGAAAACGGGGAATGGAAGGGCCTTCCAGATGCCCTTTATGTATATCAGAGGAAGAAACAGCTGATCATATGTTGTTGCTGTGCCCTTTTGCCAAGGCAGTCTAGAAGGGAGTTCTGAGATCAAGGGCAGACAAGATTGAGCTACCAAGAAATGTGCCAACCCTGCTTCACGAATGGGCCAAGCTTTCATCATTCTGTCTCAAAAAAAAAAACCTTCTTAAGACTGCTTGGATGTGGACCCCTAAATACATCTGCTGGAAGTTATGGCTAGAAAGGAATAACAGAATTTTTAGAGGAGAAATCTGCACTTCAAACAACATTATATCCAAAATTAAAGCTATCTTGGGAGAGACATTGGAAGCTAAGCCAGCCTTAAGGAATGAAGCAAAACTGGACAATGAGGAGGAGCAGTGGCTGAAAGATTTTGTTTCGAACAATCAATCCATCCCAACTACTCCAGCCACTTGCCATGCTGGGTGGGAAATTCGCCTGGAAGAACAGGAATTTCTAAAGTGGAGATCGGCACTAGAGGACCATTGTCTATTCTTCGACGGGGCCTCTAAAGGCAATCCAGGAGCTGCGGGAGGAGGTGGAGTTCTGCTAAATCCCGACGGTTCTGCTTTACTCAGGTATCATTGGGGCCTGGGAATCGAATCAAACAATAGAGCTGAGGCTCTAGCTTTGTGGCAGGGGCTGACTCTGGCTCTCAAACGAAATATTCAATCACTAACGGTCTTCGGAGACTCTCGGCTCATCATTCAAGCAATGAACTCTTCCTCGAACCAGTTGCAGATCCACTTATGCCGAATTCTCAAGAAAATTAGACTCATGCTGGCTAAGTTTCGGAAAATCTCCTTTTTCCACATATTGAGACAGCTAAATTCCCAAGCTGATTCGGAAGCCAATCTTGGTTTCGCTAGAAGCCAAAGAACCCTCTCAGTTAACTTTGAGGAATCCCTCTGAATCATCCCTTAATAGGCTCATCCAGGAAATCTGTTATTTAAGATGTATTGGGGATCAGCTACTGAACCAGATACCTCGGATACTCTTCAGGCTTTTGCAGTCCTTCCAGGAATCAGTTACTCCAAGCTCCAAGAGCAGGCAACCAAGAAAAGTAAGACGCATTGGATCCTCTGTTTTTTGCTAGCCCAATACAATCTGCTCCAAACAGGATCCGACTTGAGCATGGTGGGTTTGATTGGAGGAATGCTATGTACAGGTGTGCTCCAGGCTACTCCTCTTCCAACGGTTCCATCGAATCGCCTCCTTCAAAAGGAAATTTGAAATTTGCATTAGCGCAGAACAGGGTTTCAAATCACAGACTTACAGACCATCAGATGCGCAGACAAGCAAGATCGTTAGGGAGGTTAGGCTGAGATTGAAGATCAGAGATGGAAGACACCAGTTCACGTTGAAGCAACTCAGATCCGGAATGTCCCGCTGGCAATAGAGATAGAGGACGACAGTTCATCCTTCACGTTGAAGCAAGTCAAACTCAGCAATCTTCTAGAAGTAACAAGTATCAATCAAGACAAAAGTTCCGGTAATGATGATCAGATTCTTTAGGCAGAGACTCTGCGTTTCCTCTCCGCAAAAGGCGACTCTGTGACAAAGAATGCCCATGGACTCACTGTGTAACAAGAACTCAGAGAGAAAAGAAAATGAGGAAATTTTCCCAATGTAAAAGCACGCGGTAGCTGTTTTGCCGCCCTTCAATAAACTAACCGTTACAGTGAAAAAAAATAGATAGTCTTATTTAGAAAAAAAAATAATGGTCAATGATGGTTCAACATCACATTGTGACAAAGATTGTCTCGATATAAAAATCAATTATGTTCAACCATCATCAACCATGATCAAACATCACATGGTCAATATTAAAATCAACCATGGTCAACCATGTTCAATCATAGTAAACCAGTTTCCATCATGGTCAACCATGGTCCATTGTCGCAATGTTACATTACATTGTAATTTATTCAATGTAGCATTGTTGCAATACAAAACTTGGGTTTAATACAAGGTTTATAATATTATGGTCTTTTAATATTTTGTTTGTAATATTAAAGTTTATCATGCATCCCTTGGTTTTATAATATTAATCCCTTGTGTTTGTAGTATTGATTTGTTGGGTTTATTAATCCCTTCAACTTATAATACTAATAATCATTCGGGTTCATTAATCCCTTGGGTTTTTAATCTTTAGGGTTTATAATATTAGTCCCTTGGGTTTATAATATTAATAATTAGCTGGGTTCATTAATCTATTAGATTTATAATATTAATCCATTGGGTTTATAATATTAATTCATTGGGTTTGTTAATCTATTCAATTTATAATACTAATAATTAGTTGGAATCATTAATCCCTTGAGTTTTTTAGCGTTTATAATATTAGTCCCTTGGGTTTTTACACTTTAGCGTTTATAATATTAGTCCCTTGGGTTTATAATATTAATAATTAGTTGGGTTCATTAATATATTGGGTTTATAATATTAATCCCTTAGATTTATTGATCACTTGTGCTAAAAATCACCAAAGTTTATAATATTAATCCCTTCGGTTTATAATATTAATAATTCTTTGGGTTTATTAATCCTTTGGGTTTGTAATGTTAATCTCTTTGGGTTTTTAAACCCCTTGGCTTTATAGTATCAATCCATTTGTTTTATAATATTTATCCATTTCACAAACAACAATTATTAATAATTATATTTTTTAATTTTAATTATTAATTATTATAATTTAATTGTAATAAACCATTAATACCCGGTAATGACTAATTGATGGCAATAATTAATTATACCCTCAATTGGTTATATCCTATTAAAAATTAATTTTTTAATAACTAAAAAAAATAATTATTACTTATTATTATTATTTTTGTAAACTTTGCAGGACTACATTTACATCATGTCCAATATATCACCTTGATTGGGCAAGAAATTGAACTTGTGACTTCACATCAAAGTGTGTCTTAACAGAGCACCCGATCACCATCTATCCAAAACCATGTGGACATTAGTTATTAATTTTATAAGAGATTTTTCGACGGAAATCACAATATATTTCATTTGTCAACGCATTTCAAACCAACTAGTGTGGTTCATCGTCAAGACTAGTGTGATTAATAATAATTATAATTTTTTAATTATTAATAAATATAGTTGTTAATTATTAATTATTAATAGTTATAATTATAATTGTTAATTATTAATTATTAATCATTAATCATTATAATTTTATTTATTAATAATTGGTTTTTTTTTGAATTAGACTAATTCTATTAATGTAACAAAAGTAGTACAAGGAGGCACCAACCTCTACAAAGCAAGCCCCAAATTATGCCACGTTTAACAACAAAAAACTGGAAAGTGACTGCCCGCACTGGGGAAACCAGTCCAAAACTATAAGAGTTTGTTGCCCACGTAGAGGTAACAGCCTGTAGTGCTAGAGTGGAACAATTTTTTGAACAATCATCAAAATTAACAACATTGCACTAAAAAAAAAAACCACTAGAATAGACCCATAGTATTAGGAGCCAGGAACCCAAAACCTGGAAAACATTAACCAGCTAGGTGTCATTAGGAGGGGGAGGTTCTTCCACCATCAGACACCTGTACGCCTCCATGTCATCTTCTGCATCCTGTTTGTCTCTTGGAGTTTCTTCCATGTTCTTGAAGCGGCCTGGATTGGTGCGTCCCTGAGCTGCTTCCAAGGGCTTTTCTCTTGCTAGTGGTGTTTCGTGCCTGAGTATTGCGGGTTGGGCCTTCAGAGTTTTGTGGCTCCTCTCTAAATGCCACCGAGATAATCGATATTATGCAGGGACATTCCAGCGTGCAACGAAATTGAAATTGTGCACAATGACTATGCTACAGAGATGATACAGAGGCAACAGGAGGCTAGGGAGCAACGTCAATAGGCGGAGGACCTGCTGTTTGAGCCCGCCCCCAACCACTGCGAGTGGTTGGGTAGCGTCCAGAGAAATGAGTCGTCAAAGGGGAGGATGAGTCAAAGGTGGACAAGTCAGAGAGGGACAAGGAGGGGAGCGATCTTCCTCTGCTACTGCCCCTCCTACAGCGCATTTGATGACGCAGACGAGACATGCTCACCTGGGCAAAATTGAACGAACGAGGACAAGAAGGAGCAGTGCCAAAGAATGAGCGGTCAATGGGAACAGAAGGACCTGTAATTAGCGGTTCAAAGTAGAGATTCAAGACCAAAGAACTAATTCGTAGGTAGCATAGAAGACTCTGCAAGAAATGTGCACCATCCACCATCTCAATGCAACATAGAACTTGGTTGCGTCTCCCCGGTGTCATGCACGAGCTCGGCTCTGCAGCAGCAAGGAGACAATTGCAATTCAGAGGAGGCGGAGTGGGGGGGAGATGGTCTGAAGAGGCCATCTTAACAACCAAACTGATGAAGCCTCGACTCGCGCAGTTCATTAATGTGCCATTAATATCAGCGGTGGCTTTCTGTATATGCTTCTGTGAAAGTGTGGGTGTTTAGGTGGCCTCGCCACTTGCCAACCCAAGGTCGCTGCATAGTACCTGCGTGCCTAAACACCCTCATCTGGGATATTTATTAATAATTGTTAATTATCAATAACTATATTTATTAGTTGTTAATATTTATAACTACAAATTATTAATAATCACTGTTTATTTAAAATTGTTAATGTTATAGATAAATTATATATTTATAAATTTCTATCGGTGTTTATCAACCACATTTTATTAATGTGGTTGTGCTAGTTTTTATATTATTATGTTTTAAAACTTTTTCAAGCGATCATTTTTTTTAAAATTTGACTAAGAAATTTTTAAAAAAATTAGAATATAAATATAAAATTTAAAAATGACAATGTCCAATTTGGATGATAATTATCAGAAATTTTAAAAAAAAAAATGTATAAAATATATTCTATATTATGTAATTGACATTGTCCAATTTAAATAATAATTATCAAAAATATATATGTGTATGTGTGTATTTATTGGTTGATAGGGAATTTTTTTATTTATTATATTAACAAAAAATAATTTAAAAATTTGAAAATAGTTATTAATTATTTAAAAAAAAATTATAGAGCGGTGATGACGTGTATTGTTAAGAAATTTTGTGATATGAAAGTCACAAGTTAGAAGTTTCATGGGCAAAAATGTAGCCATGTTAAGTGTTGGTGTGGCCTAGATCGAAAGTGATCTAACTTTTAATAGCTTAAATACCCTTAAATTATAGTTTCTCAAGCCAAAAATTAAACATACGATCATCTCAAATTCTCGAACAAGAAAATAATTTATATAATTGATATAAATATATTATCTTGTACATATTTATTATAATTCAAAGTAATATACATGTTAGGGTTCTCACTAAGAATATTTCGTTTATTAAATTAACTATAATCTATTTGAAAATCTCAAAAGTAATTCAGTGTTGAAAAGTAAAATTCCATAATTAATGCATCATCAACTCCAAGAGTTAGCTCAATCAGTCAAATCAGTGCCTCGCCAATCAGGAGGTCACAGGGTCAATTCTCGAAAGCTCTTAAGGTCAGGTCAGTTAATAGGCCGAGGGGTGTGACCCCCTTCGGGTGGAGTCCACCCTAATGTTGATCCGTGGACGTAGCGGCTACCTAGTGACCACCGGTATCCGTGAACCACCAGTAAAAAAATAAAAATAAAAAATAAAAAAATAATAATGCATCATCATGTGCACTAGTTGTAGTATCATCACTGGTTTAATAACCATTTGGATTGTGAGTTTTATATACTATTTATAATTTCAGTATAAAAGTTAATGTGAACTTATTTTATATTATATGGTTTATTGGGTAATAAAAGATTATTTATTATTGTATTAATAAAAATCTATTTAAAATTTTGAAAAGTGATTAATTATTTAAAAATAAAATTTTATTTATATTATCAATATAATTAATGGATTATTATGTATATATTTATTGTAATTTTAAGTAGTGGACATGTTATGGGAGTTGTCTTTGATTTTTTGGATTTTTTGGCATTTGAATTTGGAAAATTGAGGTGAAACCTTGATTTGTGTTATTTAAATTGGTTTTTTGACGACATATATGGATTCAACACCCTAAAAAACCCCTAAGTCACTTCAAATGTGTAGGGGTTACCCATCAAGCTTGTGATTTCAATAAATTTCTACCGGATTTTAGAGAAATTAAACCGGAAAAGCTTTAAAAAAGTCGCACTAAAGACAACTCGCATGTTATATATGTTATATTGGTTAGCGAGAGTATTTTGTTTATTAAATGAATAAAAAATTATTTGAAAATTTGAAAAGTGATTGTATTTAGAAGTAAAATTTCATTTTATATTGTCAATGTAATTAATGTAGCATTATGCTTTTTCACTAAAATTTTAAGGTGTAATCTAAATTTTATAGGTTTTGGAGGGTTCTTGAAAGTATTTCTAGTTTAATTGGTTTGGAATCCGATAGAGATTTGTTGGAATCAAAAGTTTGATTTGTGAACTCTCTACACTCCAAGTGCCCTAGAAGTCTTTCGAAGAGTTGAATTAAATCCATATATTCAATCAATAAAATCGAGATTTAGTCAAAAAGTTATTCACATAATTCCAATAAAGAACTGCAAAACATATGATGTTTAGACAATGTCAATCTAAAATAACCATCGACAATGTCAATCTAAAATAACCATTTGCATTGTTAGTATAACTAATACATCTTTATGTATCTCTTATTATAATCTTCATATATGATTCACCATTAGTGGCCCCTACTAACCCTAATTAGTAAAATTTTATGTAATATACTTAAAGAATATTAAATTTATTACATTATGATAATATGTAATATACTTTTTAAAGGGATTAGGAAGAAATACATTATTTTAGGTGTAGTCTAACTTATAAACGAAATGACATTTTTTAAGATGTGTTTTATGGTTAATTTTAATTATTTGACAAAGATTTTTAAAATAATTGAGTTTAAATTGTTTTATTTGCATAATTCGAGTGCTTCGAGCGTTTTTCACAGTGTTGAATCCATTTATGCATTCACATATGTAATTTAAACAAACAAAAAAAACCTTAAAATTGTATTGCCTAATTTTAATGAATTCACGTAAAAAAAACTATTTGGGTAAGACTACACCATTATCTTATATCATATGGTTCATTGGGTATTGAAAGATTTTTATTATTATATTAACAAAATCTATCTAAAATTTTGAAAAGTGACTAATTATTTTAAAATAAAATTTCATTTATATTATTAATATAATTAATGTATTGTTCTCTACACATTTATTGTAATCTCAATGAGTGGACATTGTATAACTAGGTAGTGATGTTATACATGTTATACTAGGTAATGATGTTATATTGAGAATATTTTATTTATTAAATGAGTAAAATTTTATTTGAAAATATAAAAGTGATTATATTTAAAAGTAAAATTTCATTTTATATTGGTAATGTAATTAATTAGCATGTCTATTTATTGAAATTTTTTGTAATCTAAATTTTGTAGGTCTTCGCCTATATGATGTGGAATAGAAAGTAATGGGTGTAATGTTAAAGTATTTTCATTTTATATCAGTAGTGTAATTAATGCACTAGCATGTTTATTTATTGAAATTTTTTGTAATTTAAATTTTGTAGGTTTTCGTCTATAGGGTGTGGAATAAAAAGTGATGGGGTGTATTGTTAAATCATTCTCTGATGTGAAGGTCACTTGTTTGAAACTCTATACGCAAAAATCCAACCATGTTAAGGGTTGTTATCCCTAGGTGATTTGACAGTTTAAATATCCTTGGATCACAGTTTCTCATGCCAAAGATTAAGCGTGCAATCATCTCAAGACTCATACAACTTAACAAAAAAAATAAAAATAAACCATTTATATGGTTATTAAAAATGTATTGTCTTATACGTATTTATTGTAATTCTAAATAATGGACATGTTGGGTTGGTCCATAAGAATATTTTATTTATTCTAAAAAGTAATTCATTATTAAAAATAAATTTTCATTTAATAATATGTACACTAGTAGTAATCTCCAATAGTGATTTAATAATCATTTGTATTATGAGTGTAATTAATATATTACTTATATTTTTTCAATATAAAAGTTAATGTTTAAACTTATTTAATACCAGCCTAGATCCATCTTAACTGTGGATCTACCAAGTGTCAAGAGGGATCAAATATCTTTTCACTATAAAAGAGGTTTGCATATCAAGAGATTTGATCCCTCTTGGTGTTTGGTAGATCCAGAGTGAAGATGGATCTAGGTTTTCTCCCTTTAAATAGACTACATTCCACATGAATACCATGAATTCTCAATACAATGAGCCACTTTTTTTTTTAATTTTTTTTTTAACTTTTAATTTTATTTTGACAAAGTTAAAATGCTTACATTAATATTTTTATATTATTTAATTTATATGTAATTTGACTTAATCAAAATGTTAAACATTACATTACAACATAGCTACCATATTACAACATCACTACCATATATAAAGAGAGCGCTTCTAAGCATCGAATCATAAATGATTTTTATTATTTATATTAACAAAAAAATATTTAAAATTTTGAAAAATAATTAACTATTTTAAAATAAAATATCATTTATATTATTAATATATAATTAATACATCATGTAGATATTTATTATAGTCTCATGTAATATACATGTTATTATTGTAATCTCAAGTAATGGATATGTTATACTCGTTAGTGAGAATATTTTATTTATTAAATTAGCAAAAACTTGTTTGAAAAGTGATTGCATTTTGAAGTAAAATTTCATTTTATATTGTCAGTGTAATTAATCCACCATCATGTGTACTTATTGTACTTATTGAAATTTCGAGTTGTAATCTAAATTTTATTAGTTTTGGAAGGTTTTTGAGAGTTTTTCTGGTTTAATTTGTCTAGAATCTAACAGGGATTTGTTGGAATCACAAGTTTGAGTTGCAAACTCTGCACAGTCCAAGTGTCCTAGAGGTTTTTAGGGGCGTTGAATCCATATATGCAGTAAAAAACAATTTTAAATAACAAAAATCAAGATTTGGTCAAAAAATTATTTCCCTAATTCCGATGAAAAACTCCAAAACATATAATGTTTAGACAACGTCAATCTAAATAACCATTTGTATTGTTAGTATAATTAATACACCATTATGTATCACTTATAAAAATCTCCACATATGATTCACCTTTAGTGGCCGCATGATAACCCACATTTGTGGTTAGTGATATTTTATGTAATATACTTAAAGTATATTAAATTTATTACATCATGGTAATATGTAATATGCTTTAGGTATATTACAGTTTATGAGATTGGGAAGTGTCAAGCTAGGCTTAGGTAACTCCGTGAATGAATGAATTGCATTAAGATAAGCTATTGTTATATACATTGAGAGGGAGCCTCTTAGGATTTATATTCTAGTGTCTCTTCATCTTCTCATTTGTGTATTTACGATATTTACAATAATTTCCTAATCCCTCAAGATTAGGTGTCAACATTCCCCCCCTTAATATGAAGGGAGGATGGTGAGTCCAGGCATCATTCTGAATCTTTCAAACTTTTCTATTCCAAGTTCTTTGGTGAAGATGTTTGTAATCTACTCATTTGCGAAACAATGGCGTAGGTGAATAGTCTTGGCATCAACATGATGTTGAATCAAATGATACTTTGCATTGATATGCTTGGTTCGATCATGGAACTTTGGGTTATTAGCCAATTTTATTGCAAAAGTATTGTTAATCGAAAGAGGAGTAGAATGCACTTGTTTCTCTTGTAAATCTTCAAGAACTTTATTAAGCCACAAAATTTCCTTTGTCACTTCAGCAATTGCCACATATTTAGCCTCTATTGTGGAATCTACTAGAACCGATTATTCGCATGACCTCCAAGAGACAACTCCTGATCTAAGACTCATAACATAACTTGAAGTAAATAAATTTTTTTATCTCCATCAAAATCTGAATCAAAGTCTCCAATCAAATGGAAGTCATCCACCTGTGTATACTTGAGTCCAAAGTCTTGAGTTACCTTCAAATACCTCAAAACTCTTTTTGCAACAGACCAGTGAACCTCACAAGGCTTTTGTATAAACCTGGAGAGGACTCCAATAACAAATGAAATGCTTAGTCTGGTAGTAGTTAGGTAGTTAAGACTTCCTATGAGTCGTGTGTACTTTGTTGCATCCTCAAATTCATTTCTTTCCGTAAAAGTGAGCTTTAAATTTTGTTCCATTACAGTGGTCAAAGGATTGCACTCAGTCATGCCAAACTTGTTCAACAAATCTCCAATGTACTTCTTACTTCAATACTAAGACAATAGTGAACATATCCCAAATCTGTCATCTCAAAACCTTTCCTTAATTCTTTCTTTATGGATGCAATATAATTTTCATTATTCCATATCATCAGAAGATCATCTACATACACCACAAGATATACAACAATATTTCCAACTTTCTTAATGAACAAAGTTGTACCATCAATATCATAGTATTTGAAGTTTAGTTTCAGAAGATGCTTAATCAATTTCTCATACTCGGCCCATGGTGCTTATTTGAGGCCTTATAGAGATTTGACAAGCTTACATAATTTGTTCTCTTGTCCCTTCACAATAAATCCTTTTGGTTGAGACATAAAAACATTCTCTTTCAGGTCTCCATTCAAGAAAGTGATTTTTACATCCATTTGATGGACTTTCCAACTGTTTTGAGCTAACAAGGCAAAAAGAGTTCGAATGGTAGCCCATTTTGTTGTGGGGGAAAAGTCTCCTCATAATTGACCCCTTCTTTTGGTGCAAAACCTTTTGTCATGAACCTAGCTTTATGCTTGTCAAGTGAACCATATTCTTTATACTTGTCCTTGAAGACCCGCTTGTAGCCAATCTATTTGGTTCCCAATGGAGGGTCCACTAGCTTCCAGGTTCCATTTTTTATCAAAGTATCATACTATTTTTACATTACTTCTTTCCATTCACCATGAGAAACAACTTCTTTGAAGGAAGTTTGTTCGAAATTTGTAGACAAGTTTAATTCACAATCATAAGAAACATCCATATCAATAGGTGAATCAAAATTGTCTACATCACCTCCATTATGTCTAGTAGACCTTCTTGTTCCTGTCATTCCAACCTCGTAAGGATGAACACTTTCAAGTGTCTCATAAAGCCATTTTGGAGGACCTTTCTTATATGGCCTTGGTTGTTCACTTGACTGAGATGAGGTTGAATCAAGATTTAACCTTCCAATTCTCTCAATCACATCACTCAAAGTGTCTTCTTGATCAGTGGTTAGAGCTTCATGAGGGGGGAGAGTGCTTTAGAAGGAGATTCCACAAATTGATCCAGGATAGTGATCCTGCCTTCAAGATGTGTAATCTCATTATCAAATTTTTGAAAAGACTTTGCATGCTCGAATCTGTCAAAGCGATCAAGTTGTCGCTCAACAACATTGTCAGTCTTGGAAGATTCAAGAAAAAACACATATTTATACAATATAAACTTCTTATTTACTTCATCATAGAGACGATATGCTTTGGAGGTATTTGAATACACCAAGAAGATACATTTTTGACTCCTTGCACCAAGTTTGTTTCTTTGTTCCTTAGGTATCAAGGCATAAAAGGTGGAACCAAAAAGCCTGAGATGCCTCAACGAAGGAATGTGGCCATATCACATTTAAAAGAGAGTCTTGTTTTTTAGAGCATGAGATGAACACCTATTCTTAATATACATTGCACACAGAGCTACATCAACCCAAAACATCAACTTTACATTTTTTAAGAACGCCATTGAACGTGCCATATTTAAGATTGTCCTATTCATTCTTTCAGCTACATCATTCTGTTGAGGATTACAAGGCACAATTGTTTGATTTTAGATCCCATGTTGGTGAAGATAGTTTTCAAATCCATTTGAAGTATATTCTTTTCCATTATCAGTATGAATAGAGCCAATATGAGATTATATATTGTTTTTAATCCATGCATGAATTTTTTTGAAAATTTCAAAAGCTTCATATTTGTTCTTCAACAGATATACCCAACACATTCTAGTGTAGTCATCAATAAAAATCATCATGTATTTATTACCATTTGCAGAAGGATCATGCATAGGGCCACAAAAGTCAGAATGAATCAGTTCAAGCTTTCTATGTGCTCTGGAACGAGAATCATGAAAATGTTGTTTGTTGTGTTTTCCTAAGATATAAGCATCACATTGCTTAAGTTTCCTGGGAATGGTGGGCAAACCAGTAACACCATTTCTCTTCAATAAATGAAGATTGTCACAGTTTAGATGTCCAAATCTAGTGTGCCATAAGAGACTGGATGGTAGTGTACCTTCATCATACTAAGAACTAAATGCAAAGTTTTGTGCACAAGCAGAGGTTCCTTGCAGCTTCAAGAGTCTTTCTTCTTTTGTCCTAGTTATGACAAGTGAGATGTCTGATGCTTTTCTCACCTCAACTTTTCTATCAAGCGTGTTGATGACAGATGTTAACCAAGGATAGCGAGTTTCTCTTCAACTCTGGGAGGTAGAGAACATCATGTAGAATAAATTCAAGGAGACCAAATAGTTTGAGCTTGATAGTGGCAAGCCTGAATGGCTTTAGTTTTTACTTGTATGCAAAGTAGACTGCTACATAAACATTATCATTGAATTCTTCAAAGAAATCTCTTCGAAAAGTCATGTAGAAAGTTTCTCTTGAATTAAGCAATCATGCATCTTTCCAGTGAAGCATTAAACAAGTCTTTAGTTACTCCAATATTGCAATGTGCCACAATATAATGAGAAAAGTTAAATTGAAAAAAAAAAGGTTGTAGTTTGGTTTCATAATCATGCAAATAATAATTGATATATTAAATTTTAGTGTTTTTTTTTTTTGTTAAGTGTATTCTATATATATGTTTTAATTTTGTAACTTTTTGAAGGTCGAAATCGAGAAAATGGACAAAAATATCATGTTCTTTATTACAAAGCAACATTGGTTGCTTGTTTTAGGGAAGAATTTATAATGCAGATCCTTTCTAAACTTAACAATGTGGTTGTAACAACTATGAACAGAAGGTGCCATAGATGTTATAATTGTTCTTTTTGGAAATAAGACAAATCTTTTAAGCAACACTAGTAGATTGATTTTCAAGGTTATTTTAATAATTTTAATACTTTTAGCTTGAGAGTATTTATGTATTTGATCAAATTGAGTTCGGAAAAGAGCTTCTTGAAACATTAGTTGCAAAATGAAATATTGTAGTCTCCACAAACTAGAAAAATGATTTTATGCAATGATTCGAAAAGAGGCACTTGTGCTAATTTGTGATTCATGTCATTGCCAACACACATTTTACGAGTAGAAATATTAAAAGGATTTTTGAAAGATTTTATTTATCATTGATGACCCAGTGCAAGTAATCCCTCATAAAGGTCAGGCTTGATCCTCAGAGCTTCTGATAGTTTTGTCCAACTTGGTAGCACTGATCTTGGACCCAATCATATGTAGCCTGAAGTTGCGCCATAACAAGTTCCTTTGAATATTTTTCATCCAAAGGAATTCACTTCCTAGTTGCACACATATGGAAATTGCACCAACTGAAGAATACTAAAATTGCCACCTCCTGGAACTTGCATGTTGTCATCTTAAAGAGGCATTAGGCTTCTTCCCTGGTCATAGTTTCTTCCAATGCCTCGAAGCATAACTCCATTCCTAGCTCATGCAGAGCCAAGTGAGCATCTAGATCCACACATATCCATATTGATATGTTCTTGAAGCCATTTTGTCCATGTGCCCATTATTTCTAGTAGTCGCCCTATCTTGTGCCCTCTATATATCAAATTGTGTATTTTCAATCAACATATTGGGCTCATGGTATGTAGTTATACCCATATTTTTTAACCAATCTTCTAAAAGAGGTCGAAATTATATCTTCCTTTCAACTTAGTATTTGATTGAACCTGGCCATAACTTTAAACTGACTATAGAAACAAGCCATAACTTGCCATAGAAAATATTTGGAGGGATTTTTTTTTTACATTTTATTGCACATTAAGTTTTATGAGTTTTGTAATTACTCAAACCAATCATATTCTCAGAAAGTGAATGAAATTGGCCAACCAATATGGTCATGCATGCTCATGAAAGTTGGTTTTCAACTAAATTGCCACATTTTGTTTAAGGCCCTTTCTCAGTGACATGCCAAGTTCATAACAAGCATAAATCACTAGAAAATTGTGCAAAATATGCCATATTATAGCTAAAATCTTTGCATATTTTGAAAGGATAAGGTCACACAATCATCATCTGAAACTTAGGTCTAGATAAGATGTCAGTTATAACCAAAATATTTGACTTCCTTAACACTCAATAGAACTATATGACATATGTAGAAAAATGTTAAATGATTTCACAAAAATTATGAAAGTGTGCAAATGAAACAAGCACAAAACCTATGACTGCTCTACTTTTGCCCACATAGAGAAAGACAAGAAGGGGCACTAATCATTCCAAATCTTCACCTCTAAAAGCATGAGGCAATTTTATTTGAGTTGAGATCATCAATTTTGTTAAATAAACCTTCAAACATCCTCACACCATGGAAGAGGATATTCGCGAACATTCTTCAACAGACTCAATTTAATAGAGATTAGTTAATTTGGAAGCATTGATGTTATGTAACTGATAGGAAATAATAGATTTTAATATTTTTACATTTTGTTCATCTCCTAAGGAATACAATTTAGATGATGCTCTTTGACACAAAACATTAAAGGACAAGGCAGTGGAATTGTAACTAGGTATCTGCCAACTTGTACATTGGAAAAGAACAACAAGAACTAAAACTACAAAAATGATAGCTACAACTGAAGTGATAGCTGCAATTTCAATATAATTAAATTTGCTATGTTTCTTAACTAGGTTTCCATTTGGAGAGTGAGCTTACAGAGAACAAAAAATAGTTGCACAGAAAGGATTCAAATAAAACATCATATACAAATGTTGAAATAATAGCAACAAGTGTTTATTCTTGGATTTTAACAACAATTGCAACACTTTCTCATCGTTTTCCACAGTATGTTCAGGATGTAATTTAAACCAAAGAATATTTGTTACCCATTTATCTCATGAATTTCTATTGTATTTCATCAATATTGCTTATTCCATATCGTTATTTTTTTCCAAAGTTTCTACTCTCAAGTTTCATGTATTGTGAAGGACATCAACTTGGAGTTGGTTTATAATTTCCCAATGGTTAGGAATAGGAATTATCATTCCAGAGATATGTTATCCATGTCAAGTTTAAATTTTTGAGAAATTTGTAGTTTCAATTTCAACTTCTTATAATGCCAAATTAATATTTTGCAACTGTATAGCTTCCTATATATAACAATGTTTGATAGGGTTTTGACCTTCCGTAATAGTGCATCAAGTTGGTTATGCCACATTATTTAGTTAAGAATTTATGATGCAAAATGTCATTTCACCACTAATGCACACAAGGTTTGTTAGAATTATAGTACCATGACAAACTACAAGCAATTGGTCTAGGAATTTTACATGCAATAGGTTGGTATTTCTATTTCCACAAAAAAAAATTAAAAACAAACAAACAAAACAACAAAAACACAAAAATAAACAAAAAGAACAAAAAAATAAAAAATAAAACATTTTGAAATCAAATCTAGTTTGGATGAGCATCAACATAATAGAAGTACATGGCCTCTTTAGAAAACCTCAATTGGAGTAAATAAATGCAAAATAAAAAGCCATGATATAGTCACCCTATTACTTTCTTTAGGTTCGTATCATGATACGTTGTAGTACTTAACCTAGAACTACTATGTTGTCAACCAAAATTTTCGAGTTAATCTAGTTTGAATATGAAATCAAAGGGATAATCTTCTCATATTGATGGGATGGAAAGAGAATTTTCTCATCGGGATGTAGGACTAAGTATCAAATGTTGTTGCATGTCACATCTCATTTTGTAGACAATTCAAACAAAAACATAACATACATTTGATAGAATAACTTTGTCTTTACCAAGCAAGGAAAAGAATGATCTCAATGATCTCTTGTAAAGAATATAGGGAATGAACTTGATAATAGTGTAATAAATCAATTGTCACCAAAACATAGTAGAAATTTTGTTATCTTAACAGACTAACAGAAAAATCCTCAAAGATTCATCAAAGCAGTTAGCTTATTTAGTAGTCAAACAAGGGTGAGTCTTTAAGAAGCATTCTCACAGGAAGCATACCTGCTTAATCAAACAAGAGGTATAGAACATGGTATTTTTTGAAAGTGGTATAGAGCTCCCAAAAATAAACCATCTCGTAAGATCAGTCTTAAAAAGTTGCCCTACAACATGGTTGCCTAATTCTATATTATTATGTATTCTACAGTTCTATTTGTTGTTAAAACATTGTTGTGATGTGCATTATATTATTTTGATAATTGTCATGTGATAAGATACCGTGGACTATTTGTATAGCAAAATTTTTGTATAGTTTGAGGACATATGACAAGATATAACAATAGGAAATTAAGGAACCATAATGGAAGAGAGTGAAAATCCATAAACATGTGTGTAAGTATGGTATGGTTCGTATAAGACATAGTTGACTGAGAAAAAAGTTACAAAAATCACATATTGATTGCTATCAAAGCAGAGGTATGTAGTGGAATGAAAAATATGTGGTTCAAACACATGAGGTACAAGTTAATCATAAATATTGGTCAATGAGTGGCATCTACAACACCATGTGGATGATATTTTTGGGACATGGTTGGGATTGCTTGTTTCCTAATCTGCTTGAATTTGCCTCATTGTGTCCCTTTCATGTGTATGGATGAGGAAATGGATGAAAGTATTAATTTGTGAGAAGTAGTTGGAGAGTTGGACGCATGCAATATAGAGGCAAAGTATGAGAGCATAGAAATCTTGCTATTATATCTAGAAGAGCAGTCTTTTGTTCATTTATTTCGTGGAAAAATCTATAGAGCATGGAGACCTATTGCATATCCATCTGTTTTTTTGTCAAAACAAAGAGAAGTGTCTAAATAGATATTTAGAAGTGCATTAAATAAAAGGGAAAACATGGAAGCAAAGTAGTAGTAGATAACTAATATGAAAGGTATGTAGAAGAATAACAGATCAATAAGTACACACAGTTAAATATTTTTGAATGATAAGGCACATGAAATATTTTAAAGTGCAATGCTAAGGAAGTCAATTTACCAATAAGAGAATGTCTTCATAGAGTTTGTTAGATATACTTAGAGGCAATGTATGCTTCCTTGTGTTGTCTACATTTTACATAAGGATTTTCTTGCATGTGTGAGTATTGAGAGAAGGAAAAGCTAGAGAGATGCAAAGATCACACAATGATCTAACTCTAGATATGGATGTGAATGTTAGGCCTTTGAGACCAATGTTGCCAATGTCGATTGTTGCCTTTTGTAAGGTCATGCTTTGTGATTTATGAATTGTCAATCCCCATGCCATGGGAAGGAAATTGTGTACAAGGGCCCCTTTTTATGGGAGGAATTGGCACATTCTTTGGATTTGAAGCATCCCATGGTGGATCTTTCTAGTTATTGAAGTCAACAACAATAAATGATAGCAACTGGGGGGGGCTAGAATCATTTGCATAGGAAATAACAACAAATTTCCCAAGTGCTCTGTCACGCGGAACGAGTCGAGGTTGTGGACAAGACCGACCTTCCTAGTATCTAAAGATATCTAGTGACAAGCAAGCCAATCAAAAACTATCTTTCTCTAAATATGCAAGTAAAACAAAGGCAAACAAGTGTTTTAGGCCTACCTTAGGTCCAATGCAAGTTTGTGGAAGCCTCGCTCCCTCGCTCCAAATGAGCTTCCTTGAAGTCTAATTATGCAAACACAAACAAGCAAACCAAATTAAATAGCACCTGAAAAGCCAATATCATAAAGCATATTCATCATAAAGATCAAGGAGATTATGAAACAAACCACATAAGACAATTTGTTGAGAAAATTGAATTTGATTGTATTAATTCAAATGAAGAAGAACTTTACAACCTGTGCCTTGATGCTGTACAATCTCCTCCCAGGGTCCGACAAGAAGTCTCCTCTACTTTGACAAGTTTCACTCACTTCCCAATGAAACCAAAAGGTATGTGATCTCTCCTCTCAATTTTAACTAGGAAGTCCCAATTCCATCGGCATTTACCCTTAAAATGTTCAGCTTCTAACCTCTCCAGCAACTGGCCCAATGCCTTAATTTATAGTCCAATGGAGGGAAGTTACTAGGTCCTCCTTCAAAGGGATAAAGCCCTCCTTCAAAGGGATAGCTCCTCCTATCAAGGGATTAGCTCCT
>APFE031499714.1:160367-191570 GCA_000404065.3 Pinus taeda
CAATATCATAAAGCATATTCATCATAATGATCAAGGAGATTATGAAACAAACCACACAAGACAATTTGTTGAGAAAAATGAATCTGATTTTATTAATTCAAATGAAAGAAGAACTTTACAACCTGTGCCTTGATGCTGTACAAGCTCCTCCTAGGGTCCGACAAGAAGTCTCCTCTACTTTGACAAGTTTCACTCACTTCCCAATGAAACCAAAGGGTATGTGATCTCTCCTCTCAAGTTTTAACTAGGAAGTCCCAATTCCATCAGCATTTACCCTCAAAATGTTCAGCTTCTAACCTCCCTAGCAACTGACCCAATGCGTTAATTTATAGTGCAATGGAGGGAAGTTACTAGGTCCTCCTTCAAAGGGATAAAGTCCTCCTTCAAAGGGATAGCTTCTCCTATCAAGGGATTAGCTCCTTCTCTTTTGGGATGCATGAACCACTTTGGAGCGAACAATCCACATCAAAATCCTTCTAGAAACATCTAAATTAACCCAAAAGTGAGTTTTTTAGGATAAACTTGTGCCTTTTTTACTTTTACAGGGGTACGCACCCACCCCTTTACAAACAGAGCGTGCAGGTACGTAGGTATTATGAACAAAGGGTGTGGGTCCGCAGGTAAAAGTAGGAGAAAGTGCAGAACTAGAGTAATATTGATTTTCATTGTCTTTCTATCTTTTGCAAAGCTTGACATGAAGAGCTAAGGTCTGATACTTGCTTAGGAGGCTAGTATAAGTGATGGTAGACCCATACTGACTGCAAATAATCATGGTGACAATATTTTTGTGTAACATGCTCCATTAACAATGCCTCCTTCAACCCATAAGTCACTTATTAGTATGAATTGTTGTCCAATGCATAGGAGCACTTTTGCATCAAGTTGTTGATCCTCTTGAGTAACCAAAATGTTGTTGTTTCCTTTGCTCGACATAGCAATGTGCAACTAGAATGTTCAAATCTTTAAGGATTTTTCTATTGTGCAATGCGACAGATTCATTAGTTGCATAAAGTTGCATTGAATTTGTAAATGCTTGTTGCTTGTTTTGTTGAAGGAGGGATTTTGTATGTTCCATGGGAAGTTTTCAATCATCCATTGTATGGGTTGCATTCTGAAGGTTGGAGAGGAGCTGACGAAATGCAATCTGTTTAGGGATGACTCCTCTTTGGCGGAAGATAGTTGAGAGTGTGACAATTGTATCGAAGCTCTGCCAAAGTGAATTTCCATGGGACGTTCCCACATACATTGTTGTATCCTTTACGAGTGGCAATTACCCGAGGTCACCTACAAGGATCACAGATAAACCATCAAATGGGGTGTTTCGATTGGATGGGAATGCTTATAGCAAGTGTTCATCAGTTTGAGCAAACATTTTAGGGCCAATGAAGCTCATTTCATCAATGAGAATGTATTTGACATGTCAAAGTTATTCTTAGAGATTTAGAAGGGATTGACCTTCCAAAGGGTTCTTGGAGGAGACAGGGATGTGAAGGCCAATGTATTCTTAGTACATTTATGTTGAAGGGTGCAACACTTGTTGGAGCAAGCAAGAGTAGAGGGTTTTCTCTGTTGGTAGAGTTGGCTAGGAATGTATCCTTGAGGCAACCAATTAGGAATGAATTTCCTATCCCAACAATACCTTAGATGATCATCTTTAGTGGTGTGGTGGAGGCTTTGCTTAAAAAGTGAGTAAGAATGATGTTGAAAGTCATGATTTAGCTAGGGGATAATGAGGCAAGGGAGTGTGGATTTGGATAGGGGAGATGGTGGAGTTCTGTGGAGGAGTGGTTGAATTATATGAATTAATTTACTGTCTCTTGCAAATTTGAAGGGATAGGAGTATGGACTCAATTATGGTTTGCATCAAAGTCATAGTGGAAAAGCATGCCAAGGTCATTAAGGAGGATGTTATTACTTGGGTGGAGGTGAGAATGAAATTACCATTCTTCAGTATCCATGGAGTGGTGGGGCTGCATTTCATGAACAAATTCATCATCAAAGTCAACAAGGGGTGGCTCTTCAGGTGCACGATGGACAAAAGTAGCTCATTCCAACCAAATTCTTTGTAGTAGGTTGCATCATGAGATGGGATGGAAGTGTACTAAGAAAGACGCGCATGACCATTATGGGGAAGATATGATTCCATGGTGTTTTTTTGTGGTGAGAGGAGAATGACCAAGAATGTGCAACCTCAATAAGAGAGAATGAGTTGCGTGAAGAAGGTATTTGCATGTAGGAAGTGATGAAGGGTGTTGTTGGTAGTTGGTCATCCAAGTTATGTGGAACACGTTTGGAGAAAATTCACTTGACATTTAGGGAGACAAAATAACAACAACATTTCGTTAGGGTGAGCTTTTGGAGCATGTGGCATGTTTCTTGTACATTGATGTCCCTATCAGCATTGTTTTCCAGTTAGGAACTTGCAAACAAAATTGATAGTAGGGGCATTGAGAGGAGTGCAAGGCACGAGAGAATTTGGTGGTAACTTTCAGAATTTGAATCTACTTGTGTTGCATATTTAGAAATGTAGTTTAAAACAACATGATGTGAGAGGATAGGTTGGAAATCAATGTTGGCCCTCTAAATAGTTGTTGGAAATAACACTGAGAGGGGGCGTGAATGAGTATTATCAAATCAATAATTTAATTTTCAAAGCAAATTTTTATACGTTACTTCTATTAAGTGAACTAGCATGTATACACGACTGTACTTAAGGCAACCAATGTATATGCAAAGATCTTTTGATTTACCCAATTTATCGTGCATTGAACTTTAACCACTATATCAGGAATTCATTAGACAGTGTAGTAAAAGCAGAATAAAGCATCAAACATAAGCAACACACATGAACACCAAGATATAAGGTGCAAACCCAATGTGGGTGAAAACCACCTACTGTTGTCGTCTTTGTCTTCTTTTAATAGTCTGTTTACAAGTTTTGTGTTGTTGTAGACTTATACCAGTACACAGGCTTTTAATTGCAGAAGGTGCAACCTTCTCTCGTTTTCCAGCTATTATTGGAAGGGAGCTGCAAAAGGCCCCCTAGCTCTTGTACTAGCCGATATGTTTGCTGGTACGTAGGCACCGACCTACAAAAGGCTATGACCTTCTCTCTTCCTCCAAGGACCACGTTTCATAAATTTTCAAACTGGATCCATCAACAACATCATAATTGTAATTTAATCATCAAATATATCTGCATCAACTAATCACCTTTTGAACCAACCACAACTTAATCAATCAATCACTTTGACAACCCATTAATCTGATCATTCAAAATACTATCACCAGAATATAGTAACCAAAACCCAAGCTAGAACCCAGAATTCTGCAACAGCAAACAGAAGCAACTAAAACATATTTTATAAGGTATATGCTACTTCCATGTGTCGAACCTGCATGTATACGCGCTTTTCTCAAAGCCAACCAACGTATACATCTGTAAATATAAATTCAGAGTTCTGCAACTATTCCAGACTTTAGTTATACCAATATCATATCATTTACATAATAATATATGCGTCAATATTCAGATCTAGAATATACATGAGCAAAAACACATAATAATAGTTCATTTTACGCCTTAAGATCCCGATCCATCAATAGATTTAATCCCTCATCATCCGCTAAGGTTCATCCTTGGTTCAGATCCAACAATGCGCCATAACCCAATAAACTTCATACTTGATCTCACACTTCATCAGATATTTGATACTTGCACAACTTGGCCTAATGATCTTCTCCTCCTTTTATAGTTTTAGGCCTTTCTCAATACCATGGACCAAACCACTTAGGACCACTACCTTGGACCAAATACCTAGGGTCAATACCTCGGACTAGATATCTTGGACCAATACCATGGATCAAAATACCATGGACCAAATACTTCGGACCAAAAACTTAGTTTTCCAAGGTATACACGCTTTTCCTTCTGTGAAAGTGTGTGTACGTATACACAACTTATATACAGTGAACCTGCGTGTATACGCAGCTTGGTCAATGGTGAACCTGCGTATACCTCTCTTTCTTCATTATGTGAAGACTGATCTGTAATTCTTTGTTGTTTACCTGCTATACTACGATCTTTCATCTGAGTGAGTTGCAATCAAGGACAATACCTGTATCATAATGCCAACAATCTCCCCCTTTGGACTTGATGGCAACAACCACACCAAGTCACTCTCCCCCTTTGACATCAAAGGCAAAGGGTCATGCTCCCCTTGAGTACATGTTGAATTCTCTGATGTGCTGAAGTGTGCTGATTGAGCTCCCATGATCGAGTCCATGCTCCCCTTGAGCACAAGCAATGTCTGCAAAAAGATGTTTTAAAAGAATAACATGACTCTATACATACATCACCAATGACCTTCCTATCATCAATGACTCATAAATACATCCATCTCCCAACCAAGTGGGGATATACCAAATTTGACTCATCCACCCAACCAAGTGGGGATATACCAATTGTTTTTACATGACAAAAGCAAGAAACATCACATCATCCATCCCATGCATAGTGGGGTTACAAATTAGGTCTTTTCATGACCTTTACATTAAATGATATACATGATATATGTAACAGAGACCAAATATCTTAAACAAGACCATGATAGTCATCAGCAACTATCATATGATCTGCACCATCAACAACATCTATCAATAGCATCCAGACCAGCAACCTGTATATGTCCATCATTAGTTTCCAAAATATCATCAACCTGTGACAAAGTATGTCGGCATATATCAACTCATCCTCTTGATGTCATTAAGATCAACTTGCTTCGTTCCCATATCATAACCTTCCATGAATCAACTAAGCATGTCTCCAAGTGGTAGCACAAAACCATATCATATGTATGTGGAAACACCATAGACATCTTTATCAAGAACTACATGATATTTCCACAAGAACCTTCATTATATCATCACAAGGGAACATCCCACATCATCAACCATGATAATCAACATATGTGAGTATCAACTTATCATCACAAGGTAAGAACTCATTAGGTACTAAGGACTTCTAGTCATAATGCCAACAATGCTTTATTAGAAGCATACCATGCTCTCCCCTTGAACTTGTTCTACTTGTTCACTATTAGATCTGAGCACTGCATATGTCAATAAGATATATCAAAGCATCATCATCAATTAGATATATATCAAGTTATCAACAACTTTATGAGGACCAATATATTTCCACACGTTATCAGCAGATTGTAACCATCATCAAATAGAGTAGATAATTGACATAACCATAGCAGACCCCTTTTTTTTAGTCTAGCCCACTGCTTTTCTTCAAACCAATATATACACGACTGTGCCCACAGAAACCTGCGTATGTACGCGACTACACTTCATGAAACTTGCGTATAACCACCTTTCTCTGAAGAGAATAGGATTTAACAGGCAACTACTCCCAACTTTTGCCTAAGATATTCAAATGTCTCTCTGGCCAGTGGTTTAGTGAATATATCAGCAACCTGTTCTTTGGAGGGAAATACTCCAATTTGACCTTTTGTTTAAGCACTTGTTCATGTAGAAAATGGTATTTGATGGGTATGTGCTTGGTCTTGGAGTGCATGACTGGATTCTTTGAAATACTGATGGCACTTGTATTATCACATAGAATGGAGATGGGTGGAGTACATGTGATATTGAATGTCTTGCAAGGTTTGCATCATCCAAAGTAGTTGTGTGCAACAAGATGCAACAACCACGTATTCTGCTTCAGTTGTAGATAATGAAATTGAACTTTGTTTCTTGCTGAACCAAGACACTAACCTGGAACCCATATAGAATGCACCACCACTAGTGATTTTTCTATCATCAATACTTCCTGCCCAATCTGCATTTGTATATGCATGAAGTGTAAGATCTGTATCTCTAGGATACCATAAACCAAAGTTCTGTGTTCCTCGAAGATATTTGAAAATCCTTTTGACTGCCTGAAGGTGTGATTCCTTTAGATTTGCTTGGAATCTTCCAACTATTCCTACTGCATGCATGATGTCAGGTCGGGTACCTGTTAGATAAAGCAGATTTCCAATCATGGATCTCTAAGTTGGTTGATGTACTACTGCTGATTCATCATTTGAGCTAAGACTGCATCCTGTTACCATTGGGGTACATACTGGTTTAGAATCTTCCATGTTGTACTTTTTTAGGATCTGTTTGAGATATTTGGTTTGTGAGAGAAAAATACAATCTTTATTTTGTTGAACTTGTAGACCAAGAAAATAGGTAAGCTCACCAAGCAAGGACATTTGAAATTCTTGCTGCATTACTGAAGCGAAATTCTGACTCATGGATTCTTCATTGCTACCAAAAATGATATCATCAACGTAAACAACAATTATTAGCAATTTATCAGCGTCAATCTTTGTATATAGGTTGCTATCTGCTGACCCCTTTTGAAAAACCCTGTTGGTGGAGATATTTGTCAAGACGGTAATACCAGGCGCTTGGAGCCTATTTTAGACCATAGAGATCCTTTCTGAGTCTGCATACAAGTTTTTCATCATTTCCAAGAATGAATCCTTCTGGTTGTTCAATATTAACTTCTTCTTCTAAGTCTCCATTAAGAAAGGCATATTTTACATCCATTTGGTATACTTTGAATTTCTGAAAACTAGAAAGAGCAAGAAACATTCTTATGGCTTCAAGTCTAGCAACATGTGCAAAAGTTTCTTCAAAATCTATACCTCCTTGTTGAGCATATCCTTTACAAATAAATCTGGCCTTGTTTCTAATAACTTCTCCATTTTCATTCAGGTTGTTTTTGAATATCCATTTAGTTCCTATGATGTTCTTATCATGAGGTCTAGGAACTAATTCCCAAGTATTAGTCTTTTCAATTTGCTCAAGTTCTTATTCATGGCCTTAACCCAACATTCATCTTTGCATGCTTGTTTCCGAGAAAACTAGTGTCTATTCAGATCTGCTAGTCCCACTAAGACGGGTAGCTATCTTAGAAACAAACAATTCAAAGTAACTTGTGTTTTCCTTTATGAGAGATAGATGAGAGAGAAGTAGAGAGCACCAACCTTAGTCTTTTTCTTGGCTCCTTTCTTGTTTCCTCTCTCCTTTGATAGAGCTTCACCACTCCTTTCTCACTTGTCCCGCTTTAAAGAACAGTTGTAGAGTCAAAGCAACAAAATACCATCAAAGCATAGAGATCTATAACCATAAACAATGTAGAATCATATTTACATTAACCATACAAATGCATACACATATACAAGATTCAGAAATATAAAAGTATATGGAGGAAAACTCAAATAGATTTATTGATAGAAGTAGTAGAAGAGAGGATTACAACCCAACTGTCTGATCCAGCGCCATCCTCCCAGCATGAAAGCCCTCTTCACCTCATGAAAGCTAGATCACCCAACAATACAATGTTCACAGAGAAACCAACAACACTCCTTACAAAATACAAAATTTCAGCCTCTTGACTTTAGATGAGGGATCATATATAGATATTTGTCGGGGTTGATCAGCTTCAAGGATTTTGATTAGTGTCATTTCACTGATAGTTCTTAGTTCCCTTTTTGGATTTCATGATCTCTTACTCATCCCTGGGTGAATTTAGAGAGGCAAGTGTCATATGAGTAGTTTCTAGAAGATTCTTTGAGTTTCCACCTAGCAAACTGCCTCTGCCATTTGTCTACTCTCGCTTAGAAGGGCTTTTCAGTATGCATCGCACCCTACAGAAGGGCTTTTCAGTATGCATCGCACCCCTTGTGTGTAACAGGTGAGATGCATCGCACCCTCAACATGGAGTAGTCTGTATGGTCCATTTTTGACCAGTTCTGAGCAGTTTTTTAGGGAGAGCTTCTGGGAAATGATGTAATCAGTTAACCTTGATCCTTTAGGGTATGAAACAACACTTTTAGGGGTTTAGAAGCCCTTGGTTTATGGACATATGTGATTGGGGTTGCAGTGCCCAAATATGTCTATAACAGTTTCCCCCTAAAGCATGAGGTCGTAAATCTTTTGATGTTGGGTGAAATGCTTTATCATGAGGATCCGAGGTTTTTCGAACTGGAAGGTGACTTGTAATAAGATACAATACATACATTATCTTCATTAATATTTCATGATCTAGCTGAGGTGGGCATTCCCATTGCTCAGCTTTTATAAATTCATTTTCATGTACATAGGACAGACAACCGTCTGTGTGGCAGACTGATGATTCTGGTAGAGCCATCATCCCTTAGCTTGGATGATTATCTGTGTAGCTATGGAGTACATTTGATGTCTTTATTTTCTCGAATATATCATAGCCCAGATGGATGAAACTAGATCCGGGGTCTTCAAACTCGCTCAATATTCGCCCAATGTACAAGTCAATCCATGTGAAAAGATGTTCTGATGTCGAACATGGAAAGACATCGCCTGATTACCAACCAATGATGTAAGTTGTTAACAGGGGTGAGAGGAAACACCGATAATGATAATGACCCTCAAGGTATTGCCGTACAATTCATGTGGTGTGAAGACATGAGTCGATGTCAAACACCACGCAAAATCTTTCGGTCGAAGGCCATTGATTTAAACATATCGCCGGAAGTGAGAAACTTGCCATTGAGGCATGCAAGCTTCAAAGTACTGAAAGGGTTGTTCTTAAGTCAACTTCTTGGATAATGAGCTGATGTCGGCAAGAAGTGACCCATCGTAGGAGGGCCTTAATGAATCCCACATCTACGACACAGAATGGAGCAAATGATTTTGTGGAGGTGAAAACGATTTGATGATACAAGGTTCAGGGTGGCGGTCATGAAAGAATGGAGCGTGAAGGTATTGCAGTGGATGAGGCGTTATCTAGTTTGGTGAATTCTCTGAGCGACTTCTCTTGAACATATGGCGACACTGAAATGGATTGGTAGCGTTAACCCAAAAATGGATGGTACAAAAGACCAATGGTGATATGACCGGTGAACGAAATAACCCAACCCGACTCAATCATGGCGATAGAGTGAAGGTGTCATGTTCAAGAGCGACCTGCTACCAATGAAGTTCTTCAAGTTTTCTTCCCTTTTTCCCCAGTCATTACTGACCAGTACCTCTTTATTTGTGTCAAGCTTGAGGAGGATAACATATGATTGTTCTATAATTTTCCCTTTGGGCAAACCTGTTGCTCTATTTTAGCGAGTCTAGCGACAGTGAAAATCGCTCTAATCCGAGTAGACAAGTTTGTCGCTATTGTTTTAACGAGTTTAACGACAAAGACAACTCATTCCTTTTCATGTTTAGAGAGTTTGAAAAGAGACAGAAAAGAAACTCCAATAGTCCTTTTTCATGGTATAATCCCTTAAGTCTGAAAAAGTATAAAATAATACGAAAGGGATGACTTTTCCGATCACTTTAGCGAGCCGAAAAAGACAAGCGCTCGATATTTTTGTGTGATAATCCCTCAGTTCCAAAAAGATTAAAATACAGGAGGGATGGCACTTCCAATCACTTTAGCGAGCTTAAGAGGCCAATTGCTTGACAATATTTTCATATTTAGCGAGTCCGAAAAGAGTTTAAAGTAGACTTGTTATTTCCAAACACTTTAATGAGTTGGCATGCTCGACAATCTTTTCATATTTAACGAGTCTGAAAAGGGTTTAAAGAAAACTCAGTTTTTGAGGAACGAGTGATGTTTTTGGGTAGCAACTTGTTCCAGGTAAGTTTGGAACTTCTCAAAACATGGCAGTGTGAAGAGGGTGGCTAACATAATCACTCATCGCAGCTGTTCCTCAAAAGGGTAAACAATCAAGTGGAAGCATATGATCGATCAAACTGATGGAGGTGATGGAAAGAACACAACCAAGGTTCGAAAGGCAAATAGAATGGAAATCACAAAGGTTATTTACCGAGGGTGGATTCATTTTTTAATGAGATTGAATCAGAAGAAACTATGCTAAGCTTAGGTTTCCTGTTTACACAAGCTTAAAACGAAAAACTATGCTTGTTATATGTTCGCATGCCCCCAACATAATGATGCAAATTGAGGTGCATGCCCCCCAAGCTTCATTGCATTCAACGCGGTGGTTGGAATGAAGGTTTACCTTCGAGATCTTTGAAAGACTCGTCTTGGATTTTCGAGATCGTAATCAAAGACTTGATTTGGAAAGGGAGTTGTTGTTTCATTTTTAATGAGGTTGACACAGTAAAAGAACCATCCTCATAACTCTTGTTTCATTTTGTAACAAGGTCAACACAAGATAAGAACCGTCCTTGGTGACCCGTAGTATCAAAATGGTCAGAGTTCTTCTTAATATTTGATGATGTAAAATATGTCATATGAGAGGTTTCCACTGTGGCCACTTCTGCCAGATTACTTGGAGGCGGGAGGGCAAAAGTACCCATTAAGGAAGGGTCTTTTAGGAGACCTACTTCGACATTTTGAAGTGATTAAGAACTTCCATGGATCAATGGAATGCTTCCAGTAGCTTGTGAACTATTGGGGAAAAAGATTAGTTGGTCAATGATTGTAATTCCACCTTGGAAGGGAAATGCAATCTTTCTAAAATATGTTGACACAACAACAGCCATAGCATAAATCCAAGGCCTTCCTAGTAGGATATTGTAATCGACGTTTCCATCGATAACTTCGACTTCTATTTCTACTGTCTTGCCCCCCAGTTCAACTTGCAAGTTAATTAATATCCCATATGGCGTGTATGTTCTTCCATCGAATGCTTTTAATGTCGTTGATGATCTTGACAAGGGTGGTGATCCTAAAGTTTTCCAGCAACTCATTGACATAATGCAGGTAGATGCCCCCTCATCAATGATTGTTTGATGAACAATTTTGTTGAGGGATTTTACCTGTACAAGGAAAGAGAGCTGAGCTGGTAATTGTGGTTCGTATCCTTTATGGTTAAAGGCCACAATATTGGAATCCGTTGGGTCAATCCCACCTATTGCTGATAATAGAGCCTACTTTTGGGAGGGGCAATTTTGCAGCACTTCAAGTGTTGACATAGCGGATGGCGATTGGGCCAGATCCTCTACTATATTATAATTCTGTGCTGCTCAAGCATGAGGATTAAATGTTGATTTGTGTACTACTCCCTTTGGCGGCTTTATTGTTAGCTCAGGAATGACGGGTGGCACAACTTCGGTCGAAGTTGTTGTCGAACTACTAAGTTGATCTGAAGCCTTATTGTTTGAGAGCTGTGGATTCCCATAATCTTTATTCCTTGTCGAAATCAAAGCATCATTTTGCTGTTTCGAAATGGACAACATAATCACTTGGGATGGGGGAAGCATTATCGATAGCAACCAGATTGGTTTCTGGGTTTGGAAACAGATCAGTCAATACTACTAAGGTATTTGAATTCTTAAAGAACTTCTTGACCTCAACTTTATGTGGACATTCTTTCGTCCAATGGTCTCCATCGCATATGAGACATGGTTGAATAGGTTTCTTTTGCCCATAAGGGTTTCCAGAAGGTTTCTCAGGAGTCGAATCTTCCTGTTTCTTCTTTTTGTTTTTACCTTTCTTCTTGCCCCCCTAGTTGCTTCGTTCCTTTGCCTTTGTCGGTCGACACGACGTTAACCTCTGAGGCAGGAAGTTTGTCATTTGCCTTTTTTACTGGAAACTGCAAGAGATTTACCAGATGGGGCCTTTGCGGTTTGCGTACTTGAGGTGCCAATCATGCGCTGGCATGAGAGTCCCTGCTCGATTTAGGAGGAGGAGGAACGAAAAATTTTGGTTTAGGAGCATCAGGAATTTTGTCATAGAGCGTGCCACACTGAGTATAGATCAAATCTAGATATTGTGCATGAGCAATGACTTGCTTTTCAGTGACAACTCTTCCCTTGGCCACATCTTCTGTAATAGAAGGTAACAATGACTTAATAAACCATTCAGTTAGAAGTTGATCAGGAACATATGTCTTTAGCATTCGACGACGACATCGCCACTTATGAATATGATCAGATATGTGAGTGGTTGTCGTCTGTTTAAAATTGGTAAGGAGCTCTGTTCCTATTTCGTACCTTATGGGTAATTGAAAATGGGTTAAAAAGGTGGTGGCAAGGGTGCTGAAGTTATTGAATGAAGCTCTAGGCAATTCGATGTACCATTTCGCTGCCGGACTAGTTAGTGTTCACTGAAAAAGGTGAAGCCTAATCGAATCATCATTGAGGGTGTTGGACGAACACCACAAATGAAAGGTCATTACATGATTCAATGGATATTCACCCAGATTTCCATTAAATTTAGGAATATTAGATGGAAGTTTATGAGGAATCACTGGCCACTAAGGGGCGTAAGCAATTGGATCATTTGTTATCCGATTCAGATCTAGTAATTCTAAAGTTGCTACTGTTGTGGAGGTAAATCCCCTTTGCAGACAGAGGTGATCCCAATAGCCTAAATGGGGTCTAGCAACAATCAAACAACGCTAACACGCAGGTTCCTAATTGCAAATTAAAGACCGATGATGAGGGCCTACCTCGAATCCAATGCTAGTACTTGTAGAAGAGTCGTCGCTCCTGTTCTTTTGCTCCGGCTGGTCATAATCCCCACGATCCTCATGAACGGACACCTGCACATGCAAAGACCGACACAAATACAAGCATAAAATCCAAGAGATGCAACTATATATCAGTCAGAAAGGATATAACTCAAACATCATGATAAAGAAAATAAGAGTGGAACCATAATGATAGTCATCTATTATTATTGATAAACAAAGAAGAATACAACCATAGTTTTGACGTCAAATCCTCCTTTGGTTGGGTGATCAGCAACACATGCCTTGCAAAGCTTGTTGGGAATGGGGAACAAGCCTCTCTCCTTGGTCACTTGGACAAGAATCTCCTCACTTAAGATTTAGCCTTATGGGGATGAAGAAGGCCTCTTGTAGCATGAGCTTAGCAATTCTCAGACTTTGGGACTTAAAATTTGGAACTTGGAGAGTATAATTACTAACTAGATTGTCAAAGGAAAAAGGACAAGCTTATATAGAGAGAGGAGAAGGAGTTAGGATCATCCACAAGATTCATGGGATTGGCCTTATCACAAAGAAGTTTCCATGAGAGGTGGAGAACTACTTCCCTTCTATGGAGATTCGAAGCCCAACTGAACTAACACAAGCTGGAATCAGTCCATGAATAGGTTAGGAAGAACCTTCGTAAGTTGGTTTGTTAAAAACTTTACCCAACTGGGCTGGCGCGAGTGCGACTCTGAGACAGAGCGCCAACTGGCGCGCCCTCTTTGGAGGATTTCCCCCATTGGCGTGAGTGATACACTGTGGACAACGCCAATGGAAAAAGGGCTATTTTTATGGGTATTTTGCAGAAGGTGTCTTCAGGGCATATGAAGTACATACTCAAGGGGATACAATGCAAGTGTTTTCAAGTTATGTCACTTCTCACAGGTCCCAGAATAAGTCCTCCAATGTGCGGGAAAAGGGGTAACAGGGATGGTGACAAATTACTGTGTAACAACTACGAAAGGCAACTATTGATCCAGGATTGGTGAAGCATACCCAGGATAAGATGGGATCGCCTGAGCGGTGGGTCTTTGCATACTAGCATAATGTATTTGATGCTGATAACTTTGATAAGGTTGATGGGCATAACCATTATAATATGATTGTTGGTAACTGTTTTGAACAAATGGTTGCCCATTACTTGTAAAGCTTTTTTGCTCAGGTCCTTGGTAAGCTTGCTGGAATTGCGGTTGTTGATATTGCACCAGCCATGGTTGTTGGACCATTTGTTGTTGTCCAACACTAGATGTTTGACCAAGATGAGGGGTGATAGTACCCGTTTGAGCCTGAGTCGCTTCAGTTAAGGAGCCAATAATCTGTGGTTGTGATTGAGTCATGGAGACAAGAGGTTGTTGTATTACGACTTGAGAGACTTGAGGTTGACATACAACAGGCAGTGCTTGTACTTGCGACACCGTCACAATAGTTGGTGCAGTGGGAATGTTCGACACAAGTTGATTTTGTTGCATTGAATATACAACTCTTGGTTGTTGAGGTAGTATTGGTATCCAACGACTGGATGCAATTCCACCTTGACCTGAATTTTGTTGTGAACTCTCATATGGTTGCTCTCCCGAAGGGAACAATGAAAAGGCATACTGCCCCCCATATGGCAGCAATCCAGTGTTCAAAGGGTAAATTGGTCTTTGGAGACTGGACTGCCCAAATTGATACTGATGTGAAGGATCAATTTGCTGAGTCTCAACATAAGAAACTCCAGATAAGATTCCGGATGAACAAATGGGAACAGACCATGCTGTCAAAACAGTCCTTGGGTGGACTCCATCTAGCGGTTGAGAATTAGTGGGGACAGATGGTATACTAGCAGACATTGTTGGAGTAGTAGCAAGAGGTTCTACTACTGTTGTATCAGATGACACAATCCTAGATGTCGATGGTTGTTCAGACATATTGAGTCCATCCAACAAATTTCCTAGCAATTTGACAAGAACTTGTGATGAAGGGTGATCAAAAGAAATAACTTCTATGGTAGAAGGATATAGGTGGATCCCAGTTCCAAAATGCAATGGGGTACTGGATGGAATATCCTCCACAATCTCTTCTATAGCAATCAGTCCAGGTGGAAGAGGTAGACCGTCAGGTCTATAAAATATTTTTGGTGCCGAAGAAGGTATAGACTCTGCAGCGACAGATGTTGGAGGGGTGACACCTTCCAAATTAGCCCTAGATGGAGCTGGTTCAGGAATAGAAGTGTTTACCGTTACACTAGGATCAGTTCTAATGTCCTCTTGTAACTGCAGAACTTCTTCTGTAGAGGCAGGGGTACCGAAAATAATTGGAGTAACTGGAGTCTCTAATGATGTTGAAACACAAGTTTCAAATAAACCAAGAGACTTCGACCCAGTTAAATGAGATCACTTGGCCCGGAATGGTTTCATTTCCGGAGTCAAAGACGGTTGACTCCTTAGTCTCCGTGAACGATGGGGTTTTGATTGACTTTCTTCCACGATTTTGAATTACTTAATCAACTCAAAATTAAAAGGGGAAAAGTTATTCCGAATTAAATGAATTTTATGACACTTTGACACAACTTGCTTTTTCAATTTTTAAGAGTCAAGAAAAAGCTAAAGATGACTCTAGTCGCCTTCGATTTTTAATGAGCATGAAGTGACAAGTGCTCAGATGGACCTTTTCTTTTAAGGAGTTGAAAAGGAACGAAACTGACTACTCTGGAAATCTAGACAGAGGGATTACCAAACCAATTGTAAAATTGCAAAATACACCTCAGTGGTAAATTGTAGAGAAATTACCGAGAACTTTACATATGGCAGTCAATATTCCCGAATGTTGTGTTCAGTGCATTGCGATCGATAGGGTGACAAACATGACTTTCTAAGGATAAAGGATATCAGCCTATTGTGGTCTCCCAATATATACTCGACGGTACGTGGGAGCACAAGTCCGTACTGGTACTTGTCGTATCAAAGAGGAGGAATCACCCAACCTATGATGAAAACGATAGTTACCAGGATTTACGACGCCGGAATACGTCTCTAGCCCAAACTTCTAGATGTTGTGCATTAGGTTCCAAAGCGTTTTTATGTTCATTGAGGTTTATTTTATAGTTGATCTTTCTTAAGAAGTTTGCCTTTCAAGGTTCACCACGTGATGTAGATGTACAATTCCTAAATATGCAATCTAAAATGATAAATAGTCGTTTATTTTCTTTTAGCAATGAAAATCCTAGCTACTAAGGAAAGAAGAATAAGATTCTTTCAACAGAGAGCAGAGAGCACACACTAAATGCACTTTTCGTAAATCAATTTCCGCATGCAGTCTAAATGCAAATGCACATGAATGTATTTGTTTTTCCTCAAAGTGACACTTTAGTAATTTCTTTTCAAAAACGAAAGGAAGACTAAGATGACACTTTCACTTTTGAATGGAAAACTGTTTTCGACACTTCAAAGAATTGACAATTCAAATCAAATACAATGGCAAAAGTACAATCGACTATATAAAAGAGGAAGACTTTACGACACTCTTTTTCTTGATTAAAAACGACAGTTGCGACACTTTCGAATCAAAAGACGATAGTTCGATTAAGCTACTTTTTGCAAAGGAGGACTGTAAATGTAAAAAAAAAAAATTCACAATTCCTTATCAATGGAGGCTGAATAATGTGAAGGAAGAAGGCTTCAACAGTGATATACTGATCATGGGCAACAAAACTACTGAATAGAGCTGAAAAACAATGAAGAAAAAACCGAAATCTAGCTAGAGAAATAATCTCATTCAATCATCACACTTGTCCTTAAGGGAAACAGGGATGCATCTCACCTGCAACACATGGGAGGTGAGATGCATCTAGATTTCCAATGAGAGACAGTGTGATGGTCCAGGGACGAGACTGAGCTTGGTTTTCACCCATAGTTTGCAGCTAAGTTCAGGGATTTAGGCCGAGATTATGATAGACAATAAACAAAAAGTATAGAGGTATGATCTAATGAGGTTATTGAGCTACCACTAGGGCACTTAGGATGTTTGCAAGTCAGATGTCCATTTCATAAACCAACCCAGAGATTGACTGAAGCAGTGTTGATCTACTTTGCAGTTGCATAGCAAAAGCAGTTCGAAGGCTAGCTGGCTTAACTTCAGGCTCCATCTGTAGCTTATAAAGTAAACAACAGTAACAATCAAACAAAATATTCGCTCCCCAGCGGAGTCGCCATTTTGTTTCCGGGAAAACCAATGTCTATTCAGATCTCCTAGTCCCACTAAGACGAGTAGCTATCTTAGAAACAAACAATTAAAAGTAACTTTTGTTTTCCTTTATGAGAGATAGATGAGAGAAAAGTAGAGAGCACCAACCTTAGTCTTTTGCTTGGCTCCTTGCTTGTTTCCTCTATCCTTTGATAGAGCTTCGCCACTCCTTTCTCACTTGTCTCTCTTCAAAGAACACCTGTAGAGTCAAAGCAACAAAATACCATCAAAGCATAGAGATCTATAACCATAAACAATGTAGAATCAGATGTATGTTAACCATACAAATGCATACACATATACAAGATTCAGAAATATAAAAGTATATGGAGGAAAACTCAAATAGATTTATTGATAGAAGTAGTAGAAGAGAGGATTACAACCCAACTATCTGATCTAGCACCATCCTCCCAGCATGAAAGCCCTCTTCACCTCATGAAAAGCTATATCACCCAACAATACAATGCTTCACAGAGAAACCAACAGCACTTCCCTACAAAATACAAAATTCTAGCCTCTGGATCTCTAGGATGAGGGATCCATATCTAGATATTTGCAGGGGGTAATTTAGCTTCTGGGATTTTGATTAGTGTCATTTCACTGATAGTTCTTGGTTCCACTTGGATATTTCATGATCTCTTACTCATTCCTGGGTGAATTCAAAGAGGCAAGTGTCATATGAGCAGTTTCTAGAAGATTCTCTGAGTTTCCACCTCATAAACTTCCTCTGCCATTTGTCTGCTTTCACTCATCGCACCCTTCAAAAGGGCTTTTCAGTATGTATCGCACCCCTTGTGTGTAACATGTGATATGCATCACACCCTCAACATGGAGTAGTCTGTATGGTCTAGTTTTGACTAGTTCTGAGCAGTTTTTCAGTGAGAACTTCTGGGAAATGATGTAATCAGTTGACCTTGATCCTTTAGGGTATGAAAAAACACTTTTAGGGGTTTATAAGACCTTGGTTTGTGGACATATGTGATTGGGGTTGCAGTGCCCAAATATATATAATAATGCTTCATTTACATTTTGAGGTTTGGTGGAAGATAGTAATGCTAGATAGCTTGAGGCTTCTGTAATAGTTCTTCTTGTCTGCACACCTGCCCCTTTTTTCCCTATAATTTGAATTTCTGGATGATTTTTCTAAATATACCTAGATGAAGTATTTTCTTCTACCGTTATCTCTTCTTTTGGTGCTTCATTGTTTTCTTCTTCAGAATCAGTGTGATTTGATGTGGGAAAATGATTTGCATCTTCTTCATTGTCATAATCTTTGATTTTTATCTGTTTTGGATTTTTGCATGCTTCATCAATCACAACATCAACACTTTCAATAATTTTCCCAAGTCTTCTATTATAACATTTATATCCTTTACTTTGGGAAGAGTAGCCAAGAAGAATACCCTCATCTGCTCTGGGTTCAAACTTACCAAGTTTTTCATCAGTCCTTTTGAAGTAACATTTGCTTCCAAAAACTTTGAAGTATTTTACAATAGGAGTCTTACCATACCAAAGTTCATGTGGAGTTTGAATGCTGTTTACCTGTACATTTGCTTGGTTGAGAATAGTGATAGTAGCGAATGCAGCTTCACCTGAGAGAGTTGCAGGAGTTCTAGATTCATCTAGCATAGCTCGAGCCATTTGTTGAATAGTTCTGTTCATTCTTTCTACCACTCCATTTTGATGAGGAGTCCTTGTGGTGGAGAACTGCATTTTTATTCCATGTTGTTCACAAAAGTCAAAGAACTCATTCGAGGTAAATTCCCCTCCTTGATAAGATCTGAGGCATTTGATTTTGCGATCTGATTCATTTTCGACCAATGCTTTGAAGGCTTTAAATTTTTCAAATGCTTTATATTTATGCTTTAGAAGACCTATCCAACACATTTTGGAAAAATCATCAATGAACAATATAAAGTATTCTTCTCCGTGAGGTGACTTTTTCCTTGATGGTCCACATAAATCTGTATGAACAAGTTCAAAAAGCTTACTAGATGACCCTTCTTTTTTCAATGAAGTGAGATCTGATTTTCTTACCGAATTGACATGATTTGCATATTATAATTTTAGGAATGCTGATATCAGGAAGATCATGAACAACCTGGAATCTGCATGCTTTTCTTATTTGAGAAAAGCTTAGATGCCCCAATCTTTTGTGCCATAGCCAGTTTTCATTATTTTTTCTTAGATAACACCATTGTTGTCCTCCCTTGAGTATGTATAAGTTGTTTGGAGTTCTTGTACCTTTGATCACAATTCCTCCTGTATCAAGCTCATAAACAACACATCCGTTTGACTGAAATACCACTTCATTTCCTTGATATCAAATTTGACTAACACTCAATAGGTTATGTTTTAGACCATCAACATACATAACATTTCCAAATTTAACCTTTTCTTTCAAGAAAACATAGCCTTTACCTTTTATGATAGCAAGAGTGTCATTTCCAAATGAGACATTCTTTTCCTTTTCTAAGGCATTATATGAGTGAAGTTTTTCTTTGTCACCTGTCATGTGTTTTATCCATTGTCGATGTACCACTACTTTTCTTGTCCTTCTGCATACAAGGCTATACCACATCTTTCTGTCTGCGGTTCTTTCTTTCTCCATATTTTGGGATTTAATGGAGTTTGCTCCTTCTGAGATATTTGCCAAAATTTACTCCCATATTCAGATTCTTCATGGCCAAAGTTGTTATAGATTGAGGATTCTATTTCATTTTCAAGAAGAGAAAAATTATTGTAGGAACTTTTCTTGATCCCTGTCACATTCCTTTGATTTCATGTTTCTCTAGTCATGATGGTCTTATAGACAAGACATTGAGTAGCTTTGTGTCCAAAGTTATGACATGAAAAACATTGGCCATTAGAGAAGTTCTTGCGATTATCGAATCTATTGACCTGGTGATTGTAGTTTCTATTCAATTTTGAAGCAAATTGAGTATGATTTACCTGAGGTTGGTTGTGGCTTCTGTTCATCCTTGAAGTAAATGGAGCCTGATTTACCTGGTGATCTACTTTATGCCTTTGCTGAAAATTATCATACTGTTCACTGTTCTTTGCTGCATCAAGATAGCTTTTAGTGGAGGTTCACCACTTCTGTGATTGAGATGATTCTTCAGTATATCCAAGACTTGTCTTTATCAAAGGAGAATGTTGCACTTTGATATTTCATTTAAGGTTTCTGATCCTTTAGAAAATCTAAGATTGAGAGCTTTTGTTTTCTCAGGATCCTTTCTTAGACCCACAATTTCACATTCTAGTTTTTCATTGTGTTTTTCTCTTTCAGCAAGTTGGTATGTCAAGGTATCTATAATCATATTCTTTTCTTCTAAACAAAGTTTGAGTTTAGAGATTTCTTTATAAAGATCATCTTCATCTAAAGCATCCCAAAAATTATCATCTTCATAAGCCATCAGAAGTCTATAGTCATTACTATTTTCATCTTCATCACTATTTGATAAACCATCACTATCTTCATGGGTATAGTAGCTCTTTTTACTTACACTTCGTTTTCTATTCCATTTTGCAGATTCTTTCCCTTTATCATATTTATCTTTATGAGGGCATTTGGCAGCATAATGACTGACTCTACCACAAGAAAAACATTTGAAAGGTAGTTTACCTTTGAATCTTCTGGAACCCTGTTGAAGCTTCTTGACAAAGTTTACTTCATCTTATTCTTCTAAAATATGTCCTGATTCATTGAGTTCTTCTTTTCCTTTTGTTGAAGCTTTAAATGCAACTTCTCTCACATCTGATGGGCCTCCTTTTCTCATCTCAAAGGCAATTAAGATTCTGTGAAGCTGTGTCATAGTAATAGTTTGTAGATCCTGTTTCTCTTCTATAACAGATACTTTTGATTCAAATTTAGCAGACAAGGATCTTAAAACTTTCTCAACAAAGGTAACTTCCTTTATCTCTTCACCCAGATTATTCATGCAATTAACAACCTCATCTATACATAAGAAGTAACTAGCTATACTTTCATCATTGTGCATCTTAAGAATTTCATATTGAATTATGAGAGTTTGTAGTTTAGCACGTTTTACCTGAGAGTCTCCTTCGTAGCTTAGAACAAATTTGTCCCATATCTCTTTGCTAATTTGAGATGCATACGTTTGGCAAACTCTGATTGTGACAAACTTCCCAATAATGTATTGACAACCTTGGCATTGGTTTCATATTGCTTTTTACTTGCTGTATCTATAGGAATTGCTGATGGAAATGTATATCCTCCTTCCACGATTTCCCATACGTCTATTCCAAGTGATTGAAGATAGGCTATGGTTCTTATCTTCCAAGAAATAAAGTTGTTCCCATCAAAGATTGGTAGTCTGATGGATCCCCCACTTTCTTGATTACTCATGATGATGGATCTTCCGTCAAGCGATCAAGCTTCTTCTGAAGGACCTGCTCTAATACCAATTGTAGGAAATAATACTGAGGGGTGGGGGGTGAATTAGTATTATCAAATCAATAATTTAATTTTCAAAATAGATTTGTATACGCTACTTTAGTTAAGTGAACTAGCGTGTATACACGACTGTACTTAAGGCAACCAACATATATGCAAAGATCTTTTGATTTGCCCAATTTATCGTGCATTGAACTTTAACCAGTATATCAGGAATTCATTAGATAGTGTAGTAAAAGTAGAATAAAGCATCACACACAAGAAACACACATGAACACCAAGATATAAGGTGGAAACCCAATGTGGGTGAAAACCACCTACTGCTATCGTCTCTGTCTTCTTTTAATAATCTGTTTACAATTTTTGTACTGGTGCAGACTTATACCAGTATGCAGGCTTCTACCTACAGAAGGCTGCAACCTTCTCTTGTTTCCCAGCTACTACTGGAAGGGAGCTACAACCCCCTAGCTCTTGTACTAGACTATATGTTTGCTGGTACGTAAGCACCGACCTACAGAAAGCTATGACCTTCTCTCTTCCTCCAGGGACCACGTTTCGTAAATTTTTAGACTGGATCCATCAACATCATAACTGTACTTTAATCAACAAATATATCTGCATCAACCAATCACCTTTTGAACCAACCACAACCAAATCAATCAATCACTTTGACAACCCATCAAATCATTCAAAATACTTTCACCATAATACAATAACTAGAACCCAAGCCAAAACCCAGAATTCTGCAATAGCAAACATAAGCAACTAAAACATATTTTATAAGGTATATGCTACTTCCATGTGTCGAACCTGCATGTATATGTGCTTTTCTTAAAGCCAACCAGCGTATACATCTATAAATATAAATTCAGAGTTATGTAGCCATTCCAGACTTTAGTTATACCCAGATCATATCATTTACAGAATAATATATGCGTCAATATTCAGATCTATAATATACATGAGCAAAAACACATAATGATAGTTCATTTTATGCCTTAAGATCCTGATCCATCAATAGATCTAATCCCTCATCATCTGCTAAGGTTCATCCTTGGTTCAGATCCAGCAATGCACCATAACCCAATAACCTGCATACTTGATCTCACACTTCATCAGATATTTGATACTTGCACACCTTTTGCCTAATGATCTTCTCCTCCTTTTGTAGTTTTAGGCCTTTCTCAATACCATGGACCAAAACCACTTAGGACCAATACCTTGGACCAAATACCTAGGGTCAATACCTCAGACCAGATACCTTGGACCAATACCATGGATCAAAATACCATGGACCAAATACTTTAGACCAAAAACTTATTTTTCCAAGGTATACGTGCTTTTCCTTCTGTGCAAGTGTGTGCGTATGTATACGCAATTTGTATACAATGAACTTGCATGTATACACAGCTTGGTCAATGGTGAACATGCATATACCTCTCTTTCTTCATTCTGTAAAGACTGATCTGTAATTCTTTGTTGTTTACCTACTATATTGTGATCTTTCATCTGAGTGAGTTGCCATCAAGGACAATACCTGTATCATAATGCCAACAATAGTAAGCATGTGAAGGTTGTGGATATTAAGCCTATGATCATTTATAGAAGGGCTATAAGCTTTCCGATGAGAAGCATTAATGTGCATAAAAGAGGATTCACATAACTTTTAGGGGAATCTATATTAACAAGATTCAATATTGTTTTTCTTGCGAAAGCATGTAGAGGAATTACAATTTGTGTGCTGTTGGACAAATTTGACAAGCTCCTTGTAGTCTTGGAGCTAACTAGAAGCGAGGATATCGTTTGTTGCAAGCAAGCATGGATTAGTAAGTGTCGATCGATGTATTCCTGGGTTTATTTGATGGAGGGTTTGAGGGTTCCAAGCAGTAACATAAAGATCGAAAAATGACTTGGTAGCGACAACGCTAGATTCATTCATCCAGTCAAGGTTGTCCACGTCAGGTGCATTTTCTAACCATAGGAAACCATGTATATGTGTAAACCCTCTATGTTGTCATTCATACTTGGGCCAAATATAAGAGAGTAAGTAAGAGTTATGCATTCAAGCATTGTACATAGAGGATGAAAGACAATTAATGGTAGATTAATACTTGCACCAATAGCCCTTTACATGAAATCCTTTCTGTAGGACCTCCTCTAGGAATATTGTGAACCTACAATGGATGTATTGAGATGCACAATGTGGGTTTGCAACAATGTTTTGGATTCTCCAACGAGGTTGATCATGTACATTGGATGGAGAAACACAAGGCATGGCCATGTGCAAGTCATTCCATTTGGTATTGGTTGCACTTAGTGTGAAGAAGAAGGTAGGCCTTCCTTATTGAATGGCCATGTCAATGAGCTCCCCTCTAGCCTTGGTCTAGAAAGAGTGACTTCCTCAAAGGGATGTGATGAAGCGAATAATCTGGTCTGGAGTTGTTGAAGGAGGCAACTACTGAAGGTAGTGGCGAAGGTCTGCAATATTAGTTGACAAGTTATATGTGAGATGTCTTTTTATGAAGACAAAAGTTATTGCTTAGTTTTGATAGCCAATGATAAGGTTGTACAGGTAATAGTGAAATTTGGGATGTTTTTCAAATCTATTATCATGGTAGTGCATTAGGTGTAAAGCATATTCCTGCATTTCAACCTTTGCAACTCTTGGTTGATTTATCATGGCAGAACCGATGAGAAAGAGGGTGGGGAAGGTCATGAAGAAGAGGCCCTCAGTGTTGTATTAATTGACTAACAAGATGTCGATAATGGGTTATTCAAGTGAATGGGTGGGTGTGGAGACAAATATTTCATCAATCTTGGTTTGAGTATTTGACAGTGTTGATATGAAGGAGGATGTTTGGAGGTCAGTTGAGCAGTGGTGGAGAAGGTCAGGATCAGAAAGATCAGGAAGCCATTGTTGGGATTTAAGGGAAGCGGTTGTGACATGATGTTGAAGTGGGGGATACATCTATAGGGAGAATAGGCAAAGTAGATAATGCATATTGGTTAAGATGGACATCCATGTAGTACGAATTGTTTGCTAGTTTGTACTGCAAAGATACTAGAACGCGTGATCTTTTGACGAAGAATTCATAGGTCGTGTGATCAAAGTTACATTTGATGACAATAAGGATATATATATTTGAGAGCAAGTGGGGAAATTAAGTGACAATATTAGTTATATCTTGAGGAAAGTTGATGGTATGGCTAGAGTACTTGTACCGGACTCCACGTGCTGAGTTGACACGTGTAATTGACATCTCCTCAACTTGATTTAGGCATGAGAGGGCATGTGGTTGTTTTCTTGAATCCATGTCATTCGATGAGGAGAAGTGATGGATAGATCGTTCCAAGGCACAACGACAACAAGTGATGGCACCGTGGCATAATTTTGTTTTCATGGATGGGTAAGATTCGCTACAAATGGAACAAACTTTTAGGGGGAATAAGTGCATCAATCCTTCCATGGAAATGAAAATGTGCATGTTGGAAAGGGTTTTTTGGAAATTATGGGGAGTTGAAGTGGAAGCAACATTGGGGAATGGTTGGATAGGGAAGGTGGGACGCGAAGAAAGTGCAGGCTCGAGAGGAGTGTGAATGGCAGGTGGGAAATGGGGGGGAGGAAAACAAGAAAGGGGTGCATGGAAAGGGAGGAAGACAACAGAGGGGTGCATGGAAAGGGAGGAAGATGAATTTAGGCAGGTGGGGCTATTTGAATGGGGCTGGGTTGAGAAGGAAGGTTGTATCATTGACTGTTGTAGAGCAGGCGACGATGTGTGTTTATTTTATCCTTGTTAAGTGTGTAGTGCCTTTGATAATGTGTCTTCTTTGCATAAGTCTTCGGAGTGGATTGCATAGCTAATCAAGCAAGGAAATATGTTGTCAAAAGTGGACGTATAAGTGTGAACTTGGAACAAAGATGAGGAAATCATGCATGTCAAGGAAAAATTAACATATGTAGAAAATATTTTGTTGGTGTGATGAAGGAAAAGGAACTCATATTTTTTTGCAATTTGAAAGATATATAACATGAATAGTAATATACTAGTATAAATGAAATAGAAAACATGTATTCATGCAAACAAATGTGCAATATGTACGATGAAGAAAGCGAGCTTATATACAAAGTATTTTTTTGTTGAGATGAGAGTAAAGGCTATGTTTTTTTTTTTCTTTGTATAGATTTAAAACAAAAGAATTTAAAAGAATGCCAAAGCCAACAAGTCAACCGGTATGTATCACTTGTTAAATTTCATGTAGATGATATAATATAGCTTCCAAATGGTTTATTTGAATTTATGTATTAACAATTAACTACAAAACTCTCCCTCCATTATACGTTTGTATAATGCTTATAATCCATGAATCTTTTTTAAGGTTGTCTCTTGTAGAGTCTCCAAAATGTATTCAAAATATCATCCACTTTCACCTTTATCGCCACCATTTTGCTCACATGTCACACCTCCATGACCATATAACCGTTCATTAGCCTCCATTTTCATAATTATATGGGTTCCATTTGTGCTTTCCAAAAGATAATGATTTCTAGTATTATAAGTGAATTAAAGGGTAAAAACTTAGAAAAATGACATATACTTGCTAATACTTAAAAGTGGCTTGAGTTTCATGACATGTATAGGTCAATTGGAAGCTTCCAAGGCACACTTGTGTGGCCTCCAATGCTTAAATTCGAACTCCCTTCAAGATATGGAAGAAGATTTGGATAAAGGTCAAAGAGGATATGTGTCTCATCATTATCTATTTGAGTTGTAACTCTATGAGATTTTCTAGGGATCTAGGGAGAGAATAATGGACCTCCATTAATGAGGTAGCTTCTTATGTTTTTGTATAAATATGAGAGCCTCCTCCTTTCAAAGGCATGTGTAAAGTTGGGGAAAATGCTCATGTTTTGAATATAGAATTTGGATTTGGAACCATGCTCATGAGTGATGTTCACTTTGATTTGGTTATGCTTGTATTTGAAGTCTCTCAACTTTCCATCCCTCATGCTTTTTGATTGGCCATCTATAATGTGTGAGATTTATTGTTTTTCATAGATTAAGATTTATTGGTTTCATAGATTAAGATTTATTTATTTCATATATTTTCCTATGTGAGAGGTTAAGAGTGATTATTTTTATTTGCTTTCATATCTAAAGGTTAAGAATGATTGTTTTTGCTTTCATTTCATATCATGTGGTTTTGATTATTCATTTCATACGATCCTGATTTGATATGCACACATGATCCCTTAGAGTAGATCTCATTTTATGTAATTTCATTTATGAAAGAGTGGTGTGCTTTTTAATTCCTGCAAGTGTGGTAGATTAAGATTTCAATTCCACGCACTATACTATAATTTCTTTTGAATTGATTGTTGAATTAGAACAGGTGAATTTGGTTTGTCGTTATTTGGTTTCATAGTTAGATTGATCTAAATTGGAAGTTAATTTCTAGCATATACAGTGCACGTATGCTTTGCAAGTTTTACGAAACCCCCAGGTTGACAATTAAATGATAGGTAATTAATTTGCCTCAACATCTCTTCTTAAACTTTAATGTGTATGTAAAGCAAATGAACAAATTTAAAAAAAAAATTGAAAAGAAAGCCAAAGAAATTATAGGTTCTAAACACGTTTGACATATTAAAAAAAAAAAGATCTTTGGATCAAGAATGGACTGCAGTTACAAGAGCATTCCAAATTTGATATTTACTAAAACCGGAAACAATTAGCAAGATATTTTTTTGTTTCCTAAATCTACAAAAATCTTACAACTTGAGGAATTTCTAGTGAATCCAAACAATAAAGAAGCATAATAAGAAGTCAGTACAAATTTAGTTCCATTTCAGGCTGGAGTGATAGGATATTTTTAATGTGTGATAGAATATCTTCACCAATAGATGTCAAATGTGTCTAACCCAGGTATTTATGAGGTGTGTTATCCTCCCAACCTAGGTTCAGCTCTAGCAAGTGCAAGTGACATGTTGACTTCTTAATGAGTATATTTTTATAATGTTTTGACACGGCCTCAAGCTTCCATAAAATCTTATTTACCCTGAGTACCATTCTTATAATGAGGGGAAGTGCCTGTCAGTTTCCCGGGGAGGTGTATTTCATGGAGGAAATCTTCACCGGTAGGGATGGAATTTGACTGTCAAAATGTCTGTCACAAGGCATTTTGACCATCAATTATAGTCAATATTTTGAGATCGCAACTATCAAACATACCAAAAACCAATGAATATGTTTATATATATAAGACCATCAAAATGACAGTTGAGGGGTGTTTCCAAGTTACAACCTTATTTGCTAGCATTTCAGAATGGAAAATACTTCCACCCAACATTCCACAATGGGACATAAAGCACATACCACATCAAAGTATCTCTTCATAGACCAATGAAATCCACTCTTATGAAATGTTAGAGAGAGAGGGAGGATGCTTAACCCATCAACGCATATCCATTCATCTAAAAATTCTCAAGTTGACAAATATTTAAGCCAAATTATGCCATATGAAACACTTTGGCATGGAAAGAGTAATCATAGTTTGGAATATCTTCAACAAATGTAAATATTTTTCCTAGGCATGGCCTAATTAGTTTTAAGAATAATCGTTGGGGAGAAATCGTGAATGAACAATAGAGTCTCCATCTAAGAAGAAATTTCAAAAGGCAAGCCCAACCATATATACAATAAGAATTTAAAAGTCAAATATTATACCATATACAAAAATAACTCCATATAAAGAAGCGAGACTTCAAAAGGTTGCATGTACTTAAAATACACATAATTGTAATTGTTGAAGAACCTAACCAACAAGTGCAGTTAGACTGGATGGTTGTTTAACTTATAGAACGTTTGTGTGAGCCCTTAGTATTAGAAATACCATATTATGGCAATGGTTAAATTTCAACCCACATAATTTGTATTGCTAAGAAATTTTGAAGATGGAGAATATTTCTTTTGTTGAAAGAAATTTCAACACTACAAAACACACTATCCAACCAAGATTGAGAAAACCCATTCACCAATTTATCCTTTGGTTATCTGTCATTTTCACTTGGTTGAAGTTTGTAGTTAAGAATCCATTTCCTCCAAGTTCTTTTGCAATTGGCGAAGCTCAAATTTCCATGTGATTCACTTTGGATTCAATAACCTATACAAAAATCAAATCCTATATAATTATATTCCCCATGTTGAAAATGCAACAAGAAAATCTCAGTTTGACTTTGCCTTCGTCAAACTAGAGAAAATTCAAATTTCCACATTAGCAGACAACTTGGATGATCTTAACTTGTGTGACATGGCTTGTGTCACTCAGTTAACTCAATAAATTCAAGTTGGAGGAGTTAGAGTTTAGTTCTACATGATTGCTTGCTAATTTGTAGCAATCTATTTCAATTACGCTGAGTTATTGTCAATTTAACTAGTTATAACTGTCAGAAGAACTAGTGGAGGTCAAGTTGTGGAAGTGGAACTTCAACCACACTCAGTGATCAACGAGTTAACTGATCAATGAACCCAAAATAATTGTTGCATGCAGAGAATTTGAGTTATCGACTTGAGATGGAGATCCAAAGGAAGTGTGCTATCATTTGTATCATATTCCAATGTGTATAGGTGGTGCAAGCAATCAGAGGAAGGACCTAAGGCAATTTTGAAATTCCATGGTGTGAAATTCCTAAGAAATAGGGGCAATTTCCCAAGGGAACAACACAAGGAAATTGGAGCTTGGAGTGCTTGAAAATTGGCTATGTGTTTGCCAAAGTCAGTCAGTCAGGCAGAGGGATAGACTATACACTTGCAAGGTGTCCTCAGGTTTGAGCAAGCATATGTATTTAATCTCTATTCTATGATTAATGCAATATAGATAGTAAGGGGTTTTGAGTAGTTGTTTTCCCTTAGATAAGTCTTTGTGGATGTGTGATGTTTCCTTTTTCATGTCTATGATTATTGTTCTAGATGGTGAATTTGCTTCTACAAATCAATAAAGTAGCTTCAAGTCTTGTGATTTAGTAAATTTCATGAGTAGTATTGAATATACACATTAAATTTCCACATGGTATTAGAGCTGGAATCTGTTGGGTCCCTACAATACTAGTGATTACCCCATTAATATTGTAGTTATACCCCTTATTAATATTGTTGTGCCCCTATTGCCCCCATATTGTTATTACTGAGCCCCATAGAATCCCTCTATTGTTATTTTTGTGGCTTTATATTATTATTATTAGGTCGGCTAGATTATATTGTGACTCCTTAGACTCCTATATATAGAAAGGAGGTTTGTCATTTGAATCATCCAAGAATTGTTCATTTATGTAATGTAAAGGAGGTTTCCCCCTCGAAGAGGCTGAATTATAAGTCGTTGATCTATCTTTCTTCTTTTCTTGAGCTAGTTTCATAACATTTGGTATCAGAGCTTTGGATTCTAGGGTTTTGCTGCTCTAAACAAGTCATCGTGGCATTTTCGCTATAACTGTTTTTCTGTGATGTTTCAGAAGTCGCAAAAAAAACCCATTTGAGAAGACTTGTCTCTGAACTTGGGTCCGAATTTCAGAGCTTTTTGTGGTATATTTTCGGAGATATGATCTGAGGAAGTTGGCCTTTTGGCAGACTCCTGAATTACACTCAAAACAGGTGACCTGGGGAAAATCGTCATAACTTTCTTTCTGAGCATCGGATTGAAATTCCGTAAGAAGGTACAGAAAGAGGACGGACTGTAGTTTTCATTTATATATTTTGCAGAGTCAAAGGTTGAAATAGTGACTCGTGGCACTTCATACAACTTCGCTCTTCTGAAAAGGTCTATAATCAAGTCACTGTGGGAGATTTCACATAACTCTTCCTTGGAGAATCCAATTTGGGTCAGACTTGTGGCATTGGAAAGAGGACACAGAGGGCTACTGCAGGTCACAAGTTCAGAACTATATGATCGGAAAGTACAGAGATACATCAGAGGCAATATCAAGCTCCTACAAAGTGAAAAAAGGTGTGTAGATTTTCTTAAATTTTTGCTTAAGCTTGGTTTGAAAATTTATTTTGAAGGAATTCAAAGGGCATAGTAGAGCATTATTATCAGTAACTGATGCCCCGAGGAAAGAAAATGCAAACACCTGGTAAGGAACCTGAAAGCTCTAGCATGACTCATGAAGAAGAGGAAGAAATGCTACATGATATATCAAAATTACAAGACCAAGTGCAACAACTGTCCCTTACACAATAAGGAAAGAATCTAAATGGATGGTTTAAATAAAGGTGTAGAAGCTAAGATGGAATCTTTAAAGAAAGGCGTAGAAGCTAAGATGATTGACGTGGAAGCTAAGGTGGATGATTTGAAGATAGATTTGAAGACAGACATGGACGAATTGAAGAGAAATATGAATAAGTTGCTACAAGAAATGGGCACTAAGGGTGAAAGGGTACTAAAGGAAACTCATGATGAGAATAAAAGAAATGTTAATCATGATTCCATAGATGCTAATTTTGGATCGAAGACTCACCATATTCCAAAAATCGATATGAGGAAGTTTGATGGCAAGGATCCCGCAACATGGATATTACAGATGGAGCAATTTTTCGATCTCAATAATGTGCAAAAACACACAAAAAGTACGTATTGCAACTTTATATTTGGAACCAAATCAGTTTGTATGGTATCAATGGCTTTGCTCTCGTAAACAATTTTATCACTGGCAATTTTAACTGAAGATTTGTAGCACATAGTTAGGGGATACAAAAAGCAACACTTTTTTTAGCCAATTGATAAGTCTCAAACAAAAGGGTTCAATAATGGATTATATTGAGGAGTTCCAAAAATTGAACATAAGGGTAAAAGATATTCCAGAGGAGCATAGGATTGATGTGTTCATAGGTCTTTAAAGGATAATATCCAACATGATGTTCGCCTTTGGGAACCTGATTCATTAGAGAAGGCATTCAGGTTAGCAAGAAAAATGGAAAGCAAAATTATTGCAACCAAGAAGCATACCACTCACAACTATAAAGATGGAAGTGTTGTTGCCCCTAGTTTTCCACAACCTATAAGGTTGACACCACA